>OY757541.1:44199814-44209814 GCA_963584105.1 Alviniconcha strummeri
CCTGTGGACACATACGTATGACCAATGTATGTCGTCTAATCTTATCCAATGTTATACAGTGTGATGTCCAACAGTGGCATATATATGTGAAAGGCGGACATAAGGGGGAATGGATATTGGGGTGGAAACGGCTTGTGAGTGTCGGGGAGCATGAGTCGCGTGCGCGCAAAGAGATGACGTCAGCAGTTAAACACGTGACGGCGACGGGACTGTAGGTTGACGAGCTCAGTGTCTAGTTCCAGACAAACCTTGTTTCTGGCAAAGTGTGCAATGGACAGGGCGAGAAATGAGCGCACATCGGGACTAACCATTTGTTTGGGGCTTGCGGCGTGTTTGGTGTGTTTGTGTGCGTGCATGCGCATGTGCATAATTATGCGTGCTTGGTGAAAGTGTTAAGTAGAGTCCGCGCAAGAAAACAAATTGAACAAACAAACAAACAAACAAAAAGCAGCCGAACAAACAAACACAAAAACAATACCCCCAAAACACACACACACACACACACACACACACACACACACACACACACACACACACACACACACACACACACACACACACACACACACACACCAAAACAAAACAACAACAACAACAACAAACAAACAAAGAAGGAAGAAGAAGAAGAAAAAACATCGGAAAAATAGTTTATTGAATGGTAATTTAGGGAAGGAAATTAGTTGATCACACAGTCAGAGCCGGTAACTTTAGGTAGGAAATGTTAAGGTTAACTTGTATTTTAGGGGCTATAGAGCCATGTTTCATGTTATAGTGTATAAACTGCTGTTTCGGTTTCTTAGACATCATATTAGTACTGATGTAACTCCCGACAGGGTGTTAATACATGCACATTATTTTTTGGAGAGAGAGAGAGAGAGAGAGAGAGAGAGAGAGAGAGAGAGAGAGAGAGAGAGAGAGAGAGAGAGAGAGAGAGAGAGAGAGAGAGAGAGAGAGAGAGAGAGTCATCGTAACACAGATGGCGATAATAACATTGATGATAGTGATGACGCTGATCAGATGCTGATGTTAATGTTGTTTTGTACACAAAAAAGCTTCGGTTTACCAATAACATGCAAAAATATTAAAAAGTAATAATTATTTACGAAAGAGCATGTATATCGTCATCTGAATTTTGTTTTTTTACACAGACAACCATGTCACGATCTTCTCTTTGCCACTGGCTTATGAGCATCTGTAGTAACTGTGAAAAAAAAAAAAAAAAAAAAAGGACGGAAGAATAAAAAGCAAAATAAAAAAACCAATGCAATTGTCTCTGTCTTGTGAGCGTGCCTGTGTGTGTGTGTGTGTGTGTGTGTGTGTGTGTGTGTGTGTGTGTGTGTGTGTGTGTGTGTGTGTGTGCGTGCGTGCGTGCGTGCCTCTGTGTGTGTGTGTGTGTGTGTGTGTGTGTGTGTGTGTGTGTGTGTGTGTGTGTGTGTGTGTGTGTGTGTGTGTGTGTGTGTAAAGAACTACAAGCGCGTTTCGTATATCTAATACACACACACACACACACACACACACACACACACACACACACACACACACACACACACACACACACACACACACACACACACACACACACACACACTCTCTCTCTCTCTCTCTCTCTCTCTCTCTCTCTATCTCTCTTTCTCTCTCTCTCTCACGGCACAGATCCACGTTAACATAGCACACACACACACACACACACACACACACACACACACACACACACACACACACACACACACACACACACACACACGCACACACACACACGCACACACACACACACACACACACACACACACACACACACACACACACGCGATGCACGCACGCACACACACGCGCGCACACACGCACGCACACACGCACGCACACACGCACGCACACACGCACGCGCACGCACGCACGCACGCCCCCCCCCAAAAAAAAAACACACCAAACCCCCCCCCCACTTCTATCCACAGAACTATGGTCAGTCTCCGGACCGACGAAGCTGTGGAGAGTCAGCCGGTCAGGGCGGCAGCCCGGTGACCCCAACAGGTGGTCAGTCCCCGGGCAGCGTGCAAAGCGATCAAATTCATTGGCATCACCGCTCAACCTCTGACCCAGCGTGGGAGGCCGTCACGGGGACAGGTCAGGGGTCACAGGGGTCATATTCTGATCAGGTCGTGGGCCTGCTTGTCGGAGACTGGGATGAAGAAGTGTCAGTCGACGGCCGTCGCAGTTAAAAGCGAATGGACCATTAAAGCGGTTAATTATTCTGACCTTGCATGCAAATCAGTGAATCAGTCGCAGAAAATTAACGAGTAGTTTTGTTACAGTTTAACTTGTGCAGTGATATACGATCACACACACTTTGTCTCCGTCACCTATCAGATTGACATTTCATCATGAAAGTCAGTTATGCTACAGTGCCCTTCATAACCTGCCCACTGTTTTCAATGAACAGCCGGAAATGTTACAAAACCTAACAGTTCACGACGCTTTTTTCCCCCATGGTCCTTTAGATTTTAAAGAAAAGTGAGAGTTATTTAGCACTCCAGTGACGTCACATGAACACCACAATAATCAAAGACCCGACTCACCTGCCATAACTCTCACCTGCCATGCAGGTAAATACAAGGTACATAAACTCACGCCAAAGGTACATCTTTAAAGTTGTGAGCCGGTAAGGCTAGTAAGCAGAAGGACCTTGGTTCGATACCGCTTCGGCTCTCCTTTCTCTTCGAAAGGGTTATGGTTTGTCGTCACTGTCTTGTGACTTTGTCCATCACTTTCTACTGAAACATTAAAATGGCTCTCATCGCTGCCATCTTAATGCAGAAGTCATTCTGGTGGTGACAGTGTAGCGACAGGTATATAATCTCCCTCTTCCCCCACCTCCATACCCCCTTCCCCCCCTTTTCCCCGTCCCTAATAAGCCTTATGGTTTCTGTGGACGTTAAGCACCATGTTTGCTTTACATCTTCAAAATAAAATCACTTGCACAAAACGTACGTCTTTTAAAGTTTTGTTGACGATGAGATGTCAGTGGCATTCTTGTGTCTAAATCCAGTCTGATTCTGTTGACTTAGTTCGATCGTGCTTGCGCCCACTTGCAGTTTTGCACTGTTTAGTGACTCTTTTGTCTAAAACATCCTGTTAAAATGCTGCGTGACGTTCAAGGTAAGTAAACATGGTGCTTAACGTCTGCAGAAACAGTAAGGCTTATTAGGGACGGGGAGAAGGGCGGGGGAAAGGGAGTATGGAGGTGGGGGGAGGGGGAGATTATATACCTATCGCTACACTGTCACCACCAGAATGACTTTTGGGCAGCGATGAGAGCCATTTTAATGTTTCATAATTGTGTGGGACAAAGTCACAGAGACAGTGTCCACAGACCACAACTTGTGAAGAGAAAGGAGAGCCGAAGCAGATTGGAACCGAGGTCCTTCTATTTACCAGCCACACACACACGCTATGCCAAACCGGCTCATAACGGAAAGGTTTGACGTTCAAGGGAAATAACAAATGCTTTCAAACCATAGGATAAAATGGAGCGGTTATGTCCCTTGAATAATTGAACCCCCCACCCTTCGACACTTTGCGGCCTAATCTAAAGGACCCTGGTTAACTTTATTTTTTATTTTATCGTGCAGTTCTCTCGAACGGTGAGGATAAAGAAGATTATTGAGACTGTATACACTGAGATATTGCTTTCTCTCTCTCTCTCTTTTTTTTTCTCTCGCGGTTTTCTTCACACTGAACACGAATTTTATAAAAGCACAAGTTAACGTTAGAATGATTTTAGGGCGGGTGCAGTATTGTGCTGAGTATCCGAGGGGGTCTATCAAATCAAGGAGGAAAAACAACAACATCACAGTGGATAGCACAGCTTGTCTGCTGCTGGCTTTCTTCTCTAGAAATAAACGGATTTTCTCACGGGGAAAAAATAGAAGAAACAGAAATTAAGTTAAAAAGTGATGACAATTTAAATTAGACTAGACGGAAAGTCACTCCTAACGGCACTTAATTTATGATTTGACGATGAAATGATCATTTTCATGACTATTTAATAGGGGCAATGTTATGTAAAGCAACAGTACAGAAAAAGAGAATGGTCAAACATTAGGTTGTATTTGAGAAAGGCGATGAGTCATTAATACAAAGTTACACAACTCCTGGACGTTTCCCTCTATTTCGTCTAACAGACGTTACTTCCCTTAGAATGTGCCACGACAATTCGCATACTGTGACAAAACATCGAAATGTAGGATTTTATAACGCTTAAACGCTGTATGTCTTCTTATTCCTTTGGCAATACGTTTTAGTAGATGAATGTTTGCGTTCTCTTAAATAGGCCTCGATAAGAATTATTGTATCTGTAGACAAAAATTTGTTGCAGCAGCAACAATCATAGAATAATTATATACAAAATTATTATTAAACCGTGAAGGTCTTTTAGAAACGTTTAAGTTAATGAACTTTAAAAGTAAAATGTAACCCCCGCCACCTCCCCACTCCCTCCCTCTCTAACACACACACACACACACACACACACACACACACACACACACACACACACACACACACACACACACACACACACACACAACACCACCACCACACACACACACACACACACACACACACACACACACACACACACACACACACACACACACACCACACAACACACAACACACACACACACACACACACCACACACACACACACACCACACACACACACACACACACACACACACACACACACACACACACAGCACACACACACACACACACACACACACACACACACACACACACACACACACCACAAACACACACACACACACACACACACACACACACACACACACACACACCACAAACACACACACACACACACAAACACACACACACACACACACACAAACACACACACATCCGATGGAATAACCTCCCCCACCTCCTACTCCAACCCCTCCCACCCCCCATTCCCACCCCCAAAACTCACCACATCCAGCAACAACCCCTTACCCACCCATCCACATCCAGAACAATTAAAAAAACTAAACAAAATGAAGCCCCCCCCCCCCCCCCCCCTCTTAAAACAACAACAACAACAAAAACGCACGTCACTTAGCAAATTGCAGACATCACAGGTTCAGTCACACGCGCAAGGAAGTTCAATGCCAGCAAAACCCTTGAGCGGACAAAGCCACCTTGGAAGGCACCCGGACCACGGCTGACACCAGCGAGAGGCACGCCGAGTCAATCAGTGCCGGCTTACCTCCACTCTTGTGATCTCCGAGTCCAATTTCACCCCTGACCCTACCACCTCATCGCTGCCTCTCGCCACCCACGCCACCAGGCCAGACAGGAAGGCATAGGTAGCGGTTTTCCTGTGGGAACTCTCTACCTTTTGTTTCCCAGGCAAATTGGGTGACTGCCTCCATGTTTCGAGAAGGTTGAGAGAGCCGCCGGCCCGTGATGCACTGCGACAGGGAGCTGTGGCCGAAGAATCGCCACCAGAGACAACAGTGAGTTCATCCGGACTCTACTATGCAACAGTAACCTTTGTAAGAATTGATTAACACACAAGGGAGGTAATTAGCACTTGAAAGACATCAGACAAACACAGCATCAAAGACCTGAGTCGCCTACGGTAACTCTCACCTGGCCTGCGTGTAAACACTGGGTACATAAACTTCACCAGAGGTACACTCTCTTGATAAAAATAATTTATTATCATTATTATGCAACATCGGCGAGGTGCGTATCAGAGATCTATCTATCTATCTATCTATCTATCTATCTATCTATCTATCTATCTATCTATCTATCTATCTATCTATCTATCTATCTATCAGTTTCCGGGCGGGATCCATGCAACGCTGAGTGACAACGTGCAGATCTGATGATGAAAATGAGGTCCGTAGTCTTTCAGCGTTTATTTTATTCCACATTGACTCTCAGAACTAGGCAACAGAAACCAGACGACAAGCAGAACACCGAAATAACCCCATAAATATCCAAGTGGCGTTCCAAACAACCTAACCAGCAAACAAAATTGTTTGTGCTAAGAAACACTTCGAATCAATGAAATGTTTGTTAGAGACATGTCAGAATAATCCCTTTATTTCTGTGTCCGGGGTATCCATCATTAATCAGAAGGAAGAGAGGATGTTCTCAGATGGAAGAGTCAAAAGGGAAGAGATGCAGAATGTCACAGCAGAGAGTGCGAGGGAAGAGATACAAAGGGACATGGTATAGGGTCAGAAGGAACAGATGCAGAAGAACAGAGTACAGACTCAGAAGGAAGAGATACAGATGCAAAAGGACAGAGTACAGAGTCGGAAGGAAGAGATGTAGAAGAACACAGCACAAAGTCGGGAGGAAGAGATGCAGAAAAACAGAGCACAGAGTCGGAAGGAAGAGATACAGAAGAATAAAGCCATGAGTCGGAGGGAAGAGATACAGAAGAACAGAGCACAGAGTCGGAGGGAAGATATGCAGAAGAACAGAGCATAGAGTGCGAAGGAAGAGCTACAGACGGACAAAGTACAGAGTCGGAAGGAAGAGGTGAAATACAGATCACAGAGTGGGAAGGAAGAGATACAGACAGACAAAGTACAGAGTCGGAGGGAAGAGAAGACAACCTCAGCTGGAACGCATCCCCCAGGGTCGGATCCTGCGGCAGAACTCCCTGGGGCACCTCGACCTGCTCCACCAGGAGCCACAGGGTTTCAGTCAAATAGGTCCATCAGCCCTAAAATCATAATAATAACAATAATGGGTACTTGGGGCGCCTACCACGCACAGGCCCTAAACGCTCACCCAATCCTGAAACTATGATGTACACGTTTGATAGATTCAATGCACACACACACACACACACACACACACACACACACACACACACACACACACACACACACACACACACACACACACACACACACACACACACACACACACACACACATACACACACACACACAAACGCACGCACACACACACACACACACACACACACACACACACACACAAACGCACGCACACACAAACGCACGCACGCATACACACATTATTATCATCATTAAAAACAAGAACAACAACAAACATGATTAGATTCGAAAGTTCACCCAACGCTTGGGAGAAAAATGAGAACCAGTGCTGAAAATCGGGGCCGATCAGATCATTGAATGTCCGACTAGATGACAGACAGCATTCACTATACCGCCTGTCTTGCTTCTTTATCTTCTTCATTCTAGCATGCTTCTGTCCCAAGTGGTCAGTCTGGTGGTGTGGGTGAAGGCTGTGGTCTCCAAACGCTGCGTGAACAGTTGTGCGGTAAGTAAGTAAGCAAGCAAGCATGTAAGTAAGTAAGTAAGTAAGTAAGTAAGTAAGTAAGTAAGTAAGTAAGTAAGTAAGTAAGTAAGTAAGTAAGTAAGTAAGTAAGTAAGTAAGTAAGTAAGTAAGTAAGTAAGTAAGTAAGTAAGTAAGTAAGTAAGTAAGTAAGTAAGTAAGTAAGTAAGTAAGCAAGCAAGCAAGCAAGTAAGTAAGTAAACAAACACGGTGCTGAACGTCCACAGAAACCATAAGGCTTATTAGGGTCGGGGAGAAGGGGGCGGGGGAGGGGGTATGGAGGTGGGGGGAGAGGTTGATTATATACCTATCACTACACTGTCACCACAGGAATGACCCCTGCATTAAGATGGGCGGCGATGAGAGCCATTTTAATGCTTCATTAATTGTGAGGGACAAAGTTGCAAGACAGTGTCCACGGACCACAACTTTTGAATAGAAAAGAGAGCCGAAGCGGATTCGAACCGATGTCTCTCTGCTTACCAGCCTAACGCCTTACCGCAGGTCCAAACCGGCTCACAGCTGTGCGGCAACACGCAAGGCCTTGTGAAGACCGTTGGAATCGACACTCGTTCAGTATACACGCTGAGACAGACCACAACCTGGTTTCTCACAGAAAACACGACACAGAGCTTAAAACGAGATTTACGACGTCAGCAACAGGACTTTAAGTCCCGAGGTGACGCTGGAAGCTATCAGGTGTCGAAGCATGACGTGTTGGTTGCTGTGAGGGCGTCAAAGGACTCGTCACCAGTTGCTGCCGCTGACACACAATTACGGTCAACGTCTGAGTAACAAACACACGTGGACAAATCAGCGCTATTTACGGCGTGAGAACAGTGCGTCACCCGCCGTAAACACAGCCCGGGTGCAGGTGTGGGTTGTTCACTTCCATGACACTACACTGCTGTTTCAGTGAGCGACTTTGCTAGCCTGAGCATTGCACTGCCTAAGTAATCACGCACAGCGCCACCTTTCTAGCGTAGGGGAGATAATTTCAAGATTCAAGATTACTTTATTATCTCATCAGAGAAATTAGAACGTGGCTGAGCATTAACCACATCACAGTACACAATAACACATATTTTATATTTCTAAACTCAAATAACAGTTATTGAAAATACAAAAGTTACATAATAAACATACTAGTAATTTACGTAATTTACACACACGCGCGCGCACGCACGCACGCACGCACGCACGCACGCACGCACGCACGCACACACACACACACACACACACACACACACACACATGAACACAGTCCGTAGGATTGTTTGATGAGGTGAGAAATGTGAGTGTGTCTGATGACCTAACTTTGCAAAGAAGACTGTTCCAGACAGACCGTGCACACAGAGGGGAAAAAATAATCAGAAGCAAAGAAACGAAAAGCAAACAAAAGCCAACGGACAGCAGCAGCAGCAACAATAACAACAACAACAACAACAACAAATACACACACACATGCACACGCGCGCGCGCACACCCGCACACCCGCACGCACACACACACACACACACACACACACACACACACACACACACACACACACACACACACACACACACACACACACACATACACACACAGCCGGCAGCATTCATAAAAGTCCAGTCTGGTGAACACCTGTACCAAGGTTTACGGAGATAAAGGAATTCCAATCAGGGCGCTTTTCCCATCTTTGAAGTTTGTTCCGATTTGTAAGGAATAAGTGGAATGAAACAAGGAGCAATTCGGAGCGATTGTGCCAGCCTTTCCGCTACCACAAAATACCAATTCACGGACCATAAAGACGGAAATTTATTAAGTGTCCATGAAGTGTTCAACCAGACGACATTGTGCTCGCTTTCTTCATGAGCGCTTTTTCCCCAGCTTGTACCTGGTGCGGTTCCACAAAGTGCTATATTTGGATCTCACACCCAACTTGTACTTGAATGGAACTCATAACAGGGTTGCTTTAATAGTGGCATATGTTTCAAACCCAGGAACTGGCGTTTGAGAGAGTATTTATCAATGATAAGGAGATTTTTCCCACACTAGTTATGCCACTGTGACAGTGTCACTGAATTTAGTAGGCGTTAGGAACCATTCACTTACAATTATTTTCACTCGACGTCGACCGATTGCTTTGATTTAATCTCTTCGACCTTTTGTGCCGCTTTTCAGTTATGACCTGAATATTTTGTTTATTAGTCACGGTCAAGCTTACTGAATTTGATTGAAATCTCACCTCACCTCAATGCCAGCTGCAGTCTTTGAAGCCATTTTCTAGGATTTGACTTTTGTGGACAATCTCTACATCGGATTTTGTTTGTATGGGAGGTGGTCGTTATCGCTGGCGATTCAGATCTCTGTTGTTTCAGAGCTCAGGAGCTGTGTGAAAGTCGAGGTGGACGTACGGTCTCTACGGTCGTTTAGCAACATTGAACCATCTCTGTTATTATATCTTTTGTTGTACGTGTGATGTTCTCTGCTTTTGAAGCCTGCTGTCCCAGCTTCTATCTGATATCTCAAGGTATCGCTCAGGACACTTCTCTAATACTGTAATAATGAAATGACCGGCTTTGGTAAATTTATATCACAGAGAGAGAGAGAGAGAGAGAGAGAGAGAGAGAGAGAGAGAGAGAGAGAGAGAGAGAGAGAGAGAGAGAGAGAGAGAG
>OY757541.1:44212314-44217314 GCA_963584105.1 Alviniconcha strummeri
TCTCTTCGTCCGTTAAAAAAAATATCCATAAAAAATAATAATAAAAAAAAAAAAAAAAAAAAAGATCCGCAAGTAATATTCCTCTTTGAGTCTCTTGAAAGAAGTTGAGATGAAAGACAAGAGGGGTAGAAGCGTACGAAACGCCGTTTCTCGCTTGGGACACCCTGGAAATAGCTGGAGTCGGCGCATCAAAGAGCTCCTCCACGAGCTTGGTGGGCAGACCGGCGACTTCAAAGGAAATCATGCGGTTTAAATGCAAACACTTGTGTAAAGCTTGGGGTGCTAGCGAGCAGCTCGGGGGCCGCTCATTCGACACCATTATCATCATTTGCATGTCCAGACGCTTTATTATGCATAGAGAATTCTCGCCTTTCATACGCGGTATCAGCAGGGCACAGAACCCAGAGTCGTTGCCAACAGAACAGAAAGCTTGGCGCGGGCCTGAGTCAAAGAACTCGATCAGAGTATGTCGCTTCTTTGCAGCAAGCTTCCCAGCTGGAACCGAACCGCTGTGCGTCGCTGCGCCTTTCTCCGTCGGCCGTGGAGACGACGCGGGACAGTTGTGGAGCGGTTACTGGGACAGCTGTGGAGTGGATGCTGGATAAGTAGGACGGCCGTGGAATGGATACCGGGGAAGCATTTTACTGGACGCGGGACAGCCGTGGGAAAGATACTGGGACAGCCATGGACAGATTTCTCTGTAGGCGGGACAGCTGTGAAGTGGATACTGAGACAGCTGTCGAGTAGAAGCTGGGACAGCTTTGGGGTGGACAATAGATAAGCGGGACAGCCGTGGAGGGGATACTTGTACAGCCGTGGAGTAAATGTTGGGATAACTGTGGAGTGGACAAAGGATAAGCAGAACTTCAGTGGAGGGGTTACTTGGACAACTGTGGAGTGGACAAAGGACAAACGGAACAGCTGCAGAGTGGATACTGGGACAGCTCTGGAGTGAACAAAGGATAACTGGGACAGCCGTGGAGGGGATACAGGAACAACCATGGAGTAATTCAACTTAAAGCGGGACAGAAAGCGGGACAGCTGCGGAATAGATGCTCGGACAGCTGTGGAATGGGTACTGTCCAAGCAGGACAGGTTAACACCTGTGGATAGCTGGAGAGCCGAGTGGATAAATTATTAGCAGGACAGCTGTGGAGTGCATACTGGGACTGCTGTGCAGCTGCACATTGGATACTGAAACGACCTGGGACAGCTGTGGAGTGGATGCTTTGAAACCGAATGGATACACTATAGAAAACAGGACAACAGCTAAGTGGGTAATGGCACACATCCATGGAGTTGATATCCCATAAGCAGAACAGTCCTGGAGTGGATAGCGGGATGGTCAGGATGTGGGCACACTTAATGGAGAACCAGTGTGGAGTGGATACAAGAATAGGCAGGGCGTGCGTTAAGCGGACACTGGGACATTTGTGGAATGGATTGTCTCGAAACACACACGTTGCAAGTTGTCAGTGGAATCTGGGACAGTGATAGTCTGGATGCATACAATCATGACCGTCCCTCGGTGGATGCCTGCTGCTGTCATGGAATGAAATCTGGACAGTTGCTCTCGTTGACTGGACTCTAGGACTGTCAGCCGTGGATGTGTTAGCATGACAACTGTATTACTGATAGCTGGGGGGCCCTCAGAGAAAGTCAGTGACAGTGTTGGACTCGTTATGCGGAGTGTTTCAATGGTAGAGTGGACACAAGGACAACTGTGGCTACACTATTAGCAGAATCAACACGCAAGGGAGTTAATTAGCTCTCGAAATACGTAACACAAGTACAACAACAAAGACCCGAGTCGCCTACGGTAACTCTCACCCGGCATGCGCGTAAATACAAGGTACATAAACTCCACCAGAGGTACATCCTCAGTTGCTGTTAGCTACAATGTAAGATGTACTATTAGCAGGACAACTGGGGATACTCTACAAGCGGGACAATTGCGAATATACTACAAGTACAAAAACTGTGGACATATAACAAGCAAGACAATTGGGGATACACTACAGGCACGTCAACTGTGGATATTATAAGCAGGACAACAGTGGATATGCTACAAGCAGTACAACAGTGGATATACTATAAACACGACAACCATGGATATACTAGAAGCAGGACATATAGCTGCAAGACAACCGTAAACATGTTACAAGCAGAATAACCTTAGATGCCATTTATTAGAAACAGAATAGCATTGGTATCTTACCACAGAAAAATAGTGGATGCATTAGAAGGACTCCATCAATATGCTACAAGCAGGACAACCGTGGATATATATACTACAAGCAGGAGAGCCGTGGGTATGCTACAAGCAGGACAACCGTGGATATATATATATACTACAAGCAGGAGAGCCGTGGATATACTATAAACAGGACAACCGTGGATATATATGTGCTGTAAGCAGGAGAGCCGTGGGTATACTGTAAGAAAGACAACCATAGATATACTACAAGCAGGACGGCCGTGGAGACAATGCGTGCAGGACAACTGAACAGTGAGTAGATGCATCATGCTTGAGTACAAACACCAAGTTAGTCCTTTATATAGTTTGAGAGAGAGAGAGAGAGAGAGAGAGAGAGAGAGAGAGAGAGAGAGAGAGAGAGAGAGAGAGAGCTTCCTTTGAAGGTGCTTCGTTCAATGACCTTTTTGGGTGGTGCTCTGTGTTTAACAACCGACGTTTGTTAGTGCTCATTAAATTATTATTATTTAAAGGTTTTCAATGTACCCTATTTTAAGAACACTGGTCAAAACAGTAAAGCAAACGATGCAAGTACTATTACAAAACGAAACAAAAAAGAAGATGAAACAGAGTTCCATTTGGCAAATAATGGATGTGGTCAGCGCCCAGCGGTCACTTAGGTCAGAAACAAGACGGCTACCATTAGGAACAACATTACAAAACGATTAGTTATTTTAAAAACACGGACTCTGAGAATGTTGTTTCATGGTAGCATAAAATCAAAGACAAGTATTCAGTCTGTTTAAATCACTCATTGATTAGTATTAAACACGTTTTAAAGACCAATACTATCACAAGTATAGGAACTTATGTATAATATTGCCATGTCACCCCATGTTTTAAAAGCCGAAACTATGACAAGTATAGGAAACTATGTACCCAATCCATTCTCATTAAAAGGAGGAAGTGAACGTTTTTCATTTAACCTAACAGACCCGCATGCGCATGCGTCTGCAAAGGCTGGTGAATGAACTGAGCTATTAAAACGAAGGTGGTTCCCGTTCGTCATTTGCACATTATTTGGACCTTTGATTTGTCTTTCAACATGATGGATCTGTACGAGTCAAACCCGTTTACCTCCTCTTTGACTGGAGTTGCGTTTGATGCATCAGCGATCGTATCTGTGGGCCATGTACGACCATAGAGCTACATCGTCAGGACTCACCGATCAAACGATCTGTGATTAGACTAAATCTTCAAATCGTGAATGATCGCGGTTAAGTTCAACATTAGAGCTTGGCAAAATCCTTTTGGTGGCTAACACGAACTGACTGGAACCGAAACAACAAAAACAGCAAGTAAGATTCATGTTCCATGGTCGCTTCTTGGGTGTGTTTGTGTGTGTCAGTATCAAATGAACGTCTTCGTTCGTGGGTATGGTAGATGTTCTGAAGTATCTGAAGGACGGTTCTTGGAGTGCGGATCCTTTGATAAACACTTCTTTGGATTACGGAATATCTGACAGACAGTTCTTTGGATTACGGATACTCTGAACGATATTTTAAGTTCTTTGGATTACGGAGCAAGTTCTTTGGATAATAAAGTAGGCTGCCTGAACGACAGGTCCTTGGAATACTAGCAGTGACTTACAGTTACCAGACAAAAGATGGGACTCGTGTGATTCCTTCAAGTCATTCGTGAGTGTTGCCCAGTGATTAGCTTTGTTGGCTACTTCGTGAACAAATGAACTAGGGCATTTCCTGAGAAAAAAATTGTGTTCATGCGCAAGATTCAGCGGAGAGAGAGAGAGAGAGAGAGAGAGAGAGAGAGAGAGAGAGAGAGAGAGAGAGAGAGAGAGAGAGAGAGAGAGAGTCAATCAAAATTGTAAAATATTCTGCTACTTCTTTTTCTTGAGCAACTCACTTTGGTCAGTTTCCTTTTCTCATTATCCTTAATTTGTGTGTCTTCTCGTGTTAATTTCTTTTCATTTGCTTTCTTCCACTTTAAGACCAAGTGTCCGATCGTGGTCTCTGACATTGCTAACTTCATGTTTGAACACTCATGTGATTAATGCCTGCTATTATATTATTGCAATAATAATAAGAGATAAATATTGATGGCTAGCTTTACTGTGCCAATTTTAAAAGCTTAGCGCCTTATATAGAATTACAAGGCGGGTGGTTGGGGGTGGACGGGGGTAGGGGGGAGGTAGACAATGCAGATGTTCTCTTTCTGTCTGTCTGTCTGTCTGTCTGTCTGTCTGTCTGTCTGTCTGTCTGTCTGTCTGTCTCTCTCTCTCTCTCTCTCTCTCACACACACACACACAAACACACACACACACACACACAAACACACACACACACGCACGCACGCACGCACGCACGCACGCACGCACGCACGCACACATACACACACAGACATCCCTTTTCACGTTCTGGAAACAACGGTTTCCCAATACATTCGTTCATTACTTTTAACCTTGAAAATATGATGCTTAAAAAGGAGAACAGTGTCACTCAGACACTAATAACATTTTAAAGGAAAAACTCAACAAAACATTTCAGTTAATATTGAAAAGGCACACCACTACTACTTGGTCCTTATTCAGTGCAGAGCTACCGGACAGCTACTCAGGGAATACTGTTTTTAAGCGACATACGAGCGAGAGCAACTTAGCAACAAGATGGCGGTGACTGATGGAGGACACGCCAGTCGGACGAGTCCTATTTAATTGCCTACCACTCGCCTATCTGGACATCTTCGCCCTAAGCGGTGTTCACGTTTTTATTCCTCGATTGGCTTTGAA
>OY757541.1:44226275-44231275 GCA_963584105.1 Alviniconcha strummeri
ACACTCACTCACACACACACACACACACACACACACACACACACACACACACACACACACACACACACATACACACGCACACGCACACACGAACATGCACGCACGCACACACACACACACACACACACACACACACACACACACACACACACACACACACACACACACACACACACACACACACACACACACACACACACACACACTTGCCGTTTCACCACACAGTCAAACGCTTAACCACTGAATGAGGCTGTTGTCTGCTAGTGAGCGTGAAGCCGGTAAACACATTCGTTTTTGTTGCTCGGTCTCCACCCCCCACCCTCACCCCCCGCCTCACACCCCCACTCTCCCACCACTCACCCCAGGTTCTACTTTGCTGGGGCCTTGCTTGTACGGTTGCTTCACAGAGGCTGCTCAGTTGCATGGTTTTTAACGGGTTGGTCCGCTGTGTTGCTTATTGATCGCTATCGTTACCAACTTCATAGAACCCATCCGCCCCTTGCCCCCCCCCCCCCCCCCCTCAACCCCAACCCCCACCCCCATCTACAACTGCACGGCTCCAATCCAGGGCTCTCCGCCGACTCCTAACCCGCAGACTCCCCAACCACCCCCAGTGCTATTAAGAGTCTCTTTCATGCCAGCACACGAATCTGATTACTGCGCTCGCGCGCCCTCTGCCGGCGTGGAGATGGAGGCAAAGAGGAAGCTCTTGTGAATGGCAAAGACGCTTCCTGCCGGCTGGGCCTAGCGGAGTGCCAGACGGGTCTGCCTTGCCTGGGCCCCACCTTCTGCCAGCCTATTAGTTTATTTTCACGGCTTGCTCCCAAAGATGTGTTGCGGACGAGTATACAGGAAAGAAACAAAGCTGTATTTTCCGAAGGGGTAGATCGGTAGGTCGTAGAGTTTGGAAAACAGAATGGATAGCGTGGTGGTGGTGGTGGTGGTGGTGGTGGTGGTGGTGGTGGTGGTGGTGGTGGTGGTGGTGGTTCAGGGGTGGGTGGGTAGGGAGGTTGGGGTGGGAGGGGAGGGGTTGAGTGGGAACGAGGCTGAGGTGCCATAGCTGTTGCTGGTCTGCAGTAAAACCTTTTCTTCTTCTTTGTTCTCGGATCGCTTTATCTGGGTAAGGCTACAGCGGCAAGAAGAACAGCGCTACCCGTTGCTACCAGTGTGTGCCGCAGTATTTTTTTTTTAAATTCTGTGTCCAAACAGTGATATGGCTGTCAGGGTTGGTTGGGATTTTTAACGTGCCCACATAATTATATTGATGGGCAGCAAGTTTGCACTGAAATACACACGGTTAAAACGAGCGCTAAATTCAATGGGACAATACAAAATATCCCACATTTCGTATTGCCCCATTAAATTTAAAGTTCTTTTTATCCTTTTGTGTGTTTGGATTTTGTTTTAGGACGCTCGCAGGTCCTTTTTTTTCTGATCGAAAGCTCCCTTGCTGCATTGGGAAATTGAACCCGAGTCAGTACGTAATGCCGTGTGGATTTCGGCCCGACGCTGTACCGGCTGAGTTGTCCGGCCCTGGGGTCGTGTGCTTTCGCGACTAAAACCGTGTTTAAAACCCCTTCACCGCCCCAAACCATAACATTTCCGGTGTAAAAAGTGCACGTACACGCCCCAGAACTGTATACTTATCACAGGCCACTGTTTGCAGCTGTGTTCGTGCACTCTTGAGACATATTATTGCATCAAAACTACTGTCAGTGTTGTACGATATGATGAGAATCCTTTACCGTGCTAATGCGAAAAAAGGATACAAACGAGGATTAAGAATTTCAATTTCGCTCTTTTATTGGTGGTCTTTTTCAAGTGGAATCATGGCAGTGACAGGGTTAAACCCAGCTGTAAGGGTTAAACCCAGCTGTACGTGTTAAACCCATCTGTAAGGGTTAAATCCAGCTATAACCCAGCTGTAAGTGTTAATCCCAGCTGTCAGTGTTAGACCCATCTGTAATGGTTAAACGCAGCTGTAAGGGTTAAACTCAGCCGTATGGGTTAAACCCAGCCCTAAGTGTTAATGCCAGCTGTACCTGTTGGCAGACACCCGGGAGGAGGCCTTCCTGCACTCCATCACGGCTGTAAGGGTTGGCCCAAGCTGTGATGGTTAACCCCAGCTGTAAGGGTTAACCCCAGCTGTAAGGGTTAATCCCAGCTGTAAAGGTTAAACTCAACTGTAAGGGTTAAAGCTATCTGTATCTGCTGGCAGACACCCAGGAGGCAGCTTTCCTGTACCCCATCAGGGCGGTTAGGGTTAAACCCAGCTGTAAGGGTTAAACTCCCAACTGTAAGTGTTAAAGCTAGCTGTATCTGTTGGCAGACACCCGGGAGGCAGCTTTCCTGTACTCCATCACGGCGGTTAGGGTTAAACCCAGCTGTGAAGGCTAAACCCAACTGTAAGTGTTAAAGCTAGCTGTATCTGTTGGCAGACACCCGGGAGGCGGCTTTCCTGTACTCCATCACGGCGGTTAGGGTTAAACCCAGCTGTGAAGGTTAAACCCAACTGTAAGTGTTAAAGCTAGCTGTATCTGTTGGCAGACACCCGGGAGGCGGCTTTCCTGTACTCCATCACGGCGGTTAGGGTTAAACCCAGCTGTGAAGGTTAAACCCAACTGTAAGTGTTAAAGCTAGCTGTATCTGTTGGCAGACACCCGGGAGGCAGCTTTCCTGTACTCCATCACGGCGGTTAGGGTTAAACCCAGCTGTAAAGGTTAAACCCAACTGTAAGTGTTAAAGCTAGCTGTATCTGTTGGCAGACACCCGGGAGGCGGCTTTCCTGTACCCCATCACGGCGGTTAGGGTTAAACCCAGCTGTGAAGGTTAAACCCAACTGTAAGTGTTAAAGCTAGCTGTATCTGTTGGCAGACACCCGGGAGGCGGCTTTCCTGTACTCCATCACGGCGGTTAGGGTTAAACCCAGCTGTGAAGGTTAAACCCAACTGTAAGTGTTAAAGCTAGCTGTATCTGTTGGCAGACACCCGGGAGGCAGCTTTCCTGTACTCCATCACGGCGGTTAGGGTTAAACCCAGCTGTAAAGGTTAAACCCAACTGTAAGTGTTAAAGCTAGCTGTATCTGTTGGCAGACACCCGGGAGGCGGCTTTCCTGTACCCCATCACGGCGGTTAGGGTTAAACCCAGCTGTGAAGGTTAAACCCAACTGTAAGTGTTAAAGCTAGCTGTATCTGTTGGCAGACACCCGGGAGGCGGCTTTCCTGTACCCCATCACGGCGGTTAGGGTTAAACCCAGCTGTGAAGGTTAAACCCAACTGTAAGTGTTAAAGCTAGCTGTATCTGTTGGCAGACACCCGGGAGGCGGCTTTCCTGTACTCCATCACGGCGGCAGGTGTGGTGTACGCCGTCACACAGGCCTGTAGTCTGGGCGGACTGCTGCAATGCTCCTGCCACAACCACGCCCGCGACATGGCCACGGACGGCGAGTGGGAGTGGGGGGGCTGCGGCGACGACGTCGACTTCGGCTACCGGAAGTCCCAGGAGTTCATGGACGCCAGGCGGCGCAAGAAGCGGCGGCGTGGTGACGTCACGACCATGATTCAACTGCATAATAACGAGGCCGGAAGAAGGGTAAGTTTGGGGCGTAGCGTAAGTTTGGGGTAGGGCACGTTTGGAACGTGGAGTGCGTTTGGGGCAGAAGGGTACGTTTGGGGCGTAGGGTAAGGTAGGGTTAGTTTGGGGCGGAGGGTAAATTTGGGGCGAAGCGTACGTTTGGGGCGTAGGGTACGTTTGGGGCGGCGAATAAGTTTTTGGGGCCTCGGGAAATTTGGGGTGTATGGTGTAGTAGATACAGGGTTCTTTTAGTCCTGTCCATAATACTACACTGATCGCCGTAGCTTTCTACCATCGGCATATTATAATGTCCACGTTGTTTAAGCTGTTCACCTTACATCCTGCTGCATATCGACAGGTTGCTGTACATACACGCTAGCTTACATAGTGCAGCATTATCGACGACGTTGAGCGTTGAGCGTAGGCAGGAACCACCATATTTCACATTTTACTGGTCTTCACACCAATACCGCGGAGCGTGTACATACATGCTATGCAGTGTAGAAGAAGAAGAAGAAGAAGAAGAAGAAGAAGAAGAAGAAGAAGAAGAAGAAGAAATAATAGTGGGGTCTTAGAACACCCTTTCTCAAATGAACACTAGGCGCGTACATTCCATGTTCAGGTTAAAAACCACACAACTGATCACACAATATTAACATACACAAGTGTATAACGTGCTACATGCAACAGCGTTAAATGTATCACTACAATTTAATCCACTCCCTCAATACCTACGGTTTTACATTAATGCTGTAGGTCTATAGTATTGTGTTATCTAAGACGGTAAACACATCACCATAATAATTCCACTTTCTCAACACATTAGTACTGCCGGTTATACCTATTTGCTGTGTAATACAGTATCATCCACTGAGCCATCGCCCATGGGCGAGGCTGACGTTACGAGGTGACGAGGGTTCTAGGCATTACGAGGTTGACAGGCGTTAAAAAAGAAAAAAGCTACACTTACAGCATGACGCTGTCCTCTTCATTTATCTATGAAGACGTCTCTCTTCAGTTCTCTCTTCAGTTTAGCAATACTGTCCCTCACCCCTACCTCTCTTTATAATGTGTGTGTGTGTGTGTGTGTGTGTGTGTGTGTGTGTGTGTGTGTGTGTGTGTGTGTGTGTGTGTGTGTTGCACAAGTGATTATGTTTGAACCCATGTTCACGTGCACATTCTATGTTAGCTGTTTGCTAAATCAGTCATCTCTATCTCGTAGATTATATTATATATTCTGTTAAGAATCAACCATTTCAAAAGCAACATTGGGGAAACTTCTGAGAGACGGGGTGGAGCTCATATGGGCGTTTCCGAGCGCATAGATGACATCGAACTGAACTGAACTGGACTGAACTGTAACGGGTTTTTTGTTGTTGTTGTTTTTGTTTGGTTTGGGTTTTGGTTCTTTTCGTCAGCGCTTTGGC
>OY757541.1:44233775-44236275 GCA_963584105.1 Alviniconcha strummeri
CGCAACAATAGCACGTGAAACAAGGCAGAGAATGTCGGCGATCGCGTCAAGGTTACGGATTGTTGGAACCACGACAACAGCTGATGGAACAAGGCAGAGATTGGTGGGGGTTGTAAATCTTCAAAGTTGCGGATTGCTCGAGTCATGACAGTAGCGTTTACGTGGACCAAGAAAGTCGTAGTAACGTGAAACAGATCACCACAGAAAAACAACAACATGTATATGAATCACGAGAGTAGCGGGATGGGTTGAGGTTCTGTATGCCTTTCGTTTTGTCTGCCACAAACTGTTGTGTTTTCATCATCACAAGACATCAGTTTGCTTTTGGTTTAAAAACAAAGCAACTGATGCTTGTGCAAACAAACACATTAATCCTGCTTGGGGATCACATGTTTATATGATCACCAAAGATAACAGTCCTGTGCATCAAGGGAACGAGTTGTGAACCCATGACACATACGCTTGCTAGTGAACCCTTTTGCATTGTGACAAATGTGGGTGTTCTGAAACTGATGGGTTCTCGTCACGTTGGCGGCAGAACTTCAAGGCGTACGACTCCGGCAAACGCTGAAAACTCACACTGGGAAATAATTTCCTCTTGAGTCAAAACTCTAACTTTTGAGACGCAAGTGTACTGCTGTGTAGACGAGCATTGCTGAGAGTCGGACACACAGAAATGGGTCAGAAATGATGAGGATTTAATAAGCTTCAGTATGCGTGGGATTTCTTTCTTTTTGCCAGCCTCTCTTGCGACGTGAGGCGGAGAGACGAAGGCTGTGGGCATAAGCCCGAATCCCCGTTCTACTGTCGTTCACAGAACTCAAACAGATGTGTGTGCCTTGCCATAATTTCAACTTGTTTCCTACACACATTTCTCTCCTAGATCACCTTTGCGTAACAACATGTATGTAGATTGGTGTACATTTTTATTGTTAAATTTTTATTTTATTTCGAGCTGTATTTCATTCAGCATTGGGAGGAATGTGGAGGGATTCATGCTACTGTGACGTAACGAAAGCAACATCATTTTTGCTACTGTACTATTTGTAGATGTCGCTAAAAATGTCTGCAACCATTTACTCAGTTTTGTGTGGCTTCCTTGTGAGCTATGTAAATGATGTGCTAAGTGTGCGTAAAGTACTTTGAATGTTTTTTGTGTGTGGTCTTGCTTGACTCTGACCATAATAACTGACTGCTGTATTTTGAGTTCCCACGTTTAATTGTGTTTGGACTGTAATGTTGGTCGTTGGTGTTATTCACAATATAATGGTCACATCTGTAACGTTTTGATGAATGAATTATTTGGAAAGCAAAAGTGGGAATACCTTTTTTATATCTTTTATGGAATTTTTGTGCTTTGTTCAAATCATATCTAGGTTACTTAGAACTTTTGTATTTCTGTATGCTAACTTTCTGGTATACTTTTACCCTGATGTAAGCGTAATGGTTGATTGGGCGTAAAAACACCAAGTTACTTACTTACTTACTTACTTGTGGTCTGGTTGTTTATCTATTTGGGATTTATCTTCCTAGGATTTCGTTCCGTCACTCAAACATTAGACTAGTAACTAGAACATTCTCTCTCTGTCTCTATCTCTCTGTCTGTCTCTCTGTCTCTGTTTCTGTCTCTGTCTCTCTCTGTCTCTGTCTGTCTGTTTGTCTGTCTGTCTGTCTGTCTGTCTGTCTGTCTGTCTGTCTGTCTCTCTCTCTCTCTCTCTCTCTCTCTCTCTCTCTCTCTCTCTCTCTCTCTCTCTCTCTCTCTCTCTCTCTCTCTCTCTCTCTCTCTCTCTCTCTCTCTCTCTCTCACTCTCTGCGATTTAATTTTCCTAAGAGACAATTTCGTCTTCGACATTTCAGCTGTCTTAGTTAATTCATGGATGCTGGACTGCTGAATCAATTCTCTGCAAGTGAGTGGTTTGCCAAAATTTGGATACAGCCACCGATGATGTTTGTTTTTACGCTTGTTTATGTCTTCCTGGGGATAAATATGCTTAACACTCAACAATAAGTATGTCATGTATTTAGTTTGTTTGCGGCCATTAAGCTTATTATCTCTTTTTTGTTGTTGTTGTTGTTGAAATATAGACCATTAATACAGAAATACCGCTGTATGTAATTCGAAGCATAAATAGGCTGTTCTGCCAGAAACCATCGTTGTTGAACTATCTTAGCTGCATTATTTTGAGGTTTCACATTGTCATTTGCGCTGTTTCTGCTTGTTGTATATAAAGGTTTTGTTCTGCGTGCAGCATACATACAGTTAATATCTCTCGCATGCACGGCATGGAAAAGACGACACAGAGGGGCGTATTCCAGCGATTGGTGGACATGTATAGATTGTATTCGTGCTACCGAAGGAAAGCAATGCGTTTGGAGCTTAGTGGAGCTTAGTGGAGCTTAGTGACCCTCCCCCCCCCCCCCACCCCCCCACCCGGTCTTGTTTTGGGGGGTCTTCCTCATCATCATCATCCACATTTCTTCTTCTTCTTCTTCTTCTTCT
>OY757541.1:44242101-44256067 GCA_963584105.1 Alviniconcha strummeri
TTCTGAACCTACAACGGGCCAAGCAAGATTTATTGCGTACCGAAGTCCCAAAGGTGTATTCAAAACTCTGTGTATTCGTTGCACTATAAGTTATAAGGTTCATAACTCAGCCTCGACAGCCTTTTTGCAGGAAAACATAATTCTGCAGATGAACTTAGGCACGTCAAAACAGACTCTTCAGCTGTGAAGAAAATGGCTTGTCGATAATGTTTCTAATATTTAGAACAATCTGAGCAGGGAAAACACTTTATATTTAAAATATTGCCTTTTTTTAATTGTAATTTACATGTCTTCTGACCCTTCGCCCTGGCATAACCGTAATGGTTTGGCTGGGCGTAAAATACCAAGTTAGTTACTCACTCCTGACCCATGGCATTTAATTCAGAACTGCTTGAGCAATGGCATGGGGGACTCTTCCGGTTTTATGGGGGATACTTCCGGTTTTATAGGGATACTTCCGGTTTTATGGGATACTTCCGTGAGCATCGTGGAGCGAGGAAGCGTAAAACAGCACAAACTCCACCGCTAAACTCAATCAGCCAAGGATAAACATGGCAGCGTCCATGTATTGAGACATGTCACGTAAAATTAAAATTAAAAGATGTGAGCAGAGGTGCTTGGACAAATAAAGGTGTTACGTAACTGGTGACAAACCTAGGTGGTTTTGTTGTTGTTGTTGCTGCTGCTGCTACCGCTGCTGCTGTTGCTTTTTAATGCTATGCACACAATTTTGTTAACTTTTTCCATTGGTTAAGCTCGCAGAAAATGTGTTAAGAGTTTTTAAATGGGTGGCTGTTTGCTTCCACTGTGCTATGTTAGCAAAGCACAGACACGAGTGCTAAGCTAGCTGCCACGTTTGTCCTGAATCTACCCGGGGTACTACAAAGAAGAACATCAAATTACCATCACGAGTCAACCGATGACGTGTCTGCATAAATTGTGTAACAAAATGTGACGTAATCATTCTTCAAATTGTTTTGTGTTTTGGATATATTCCAGTGTCTGCCGAATGATAATGAGGTCAGAAGGTTGTTACAAGTAACCTACACAATGTACACAAATCGAAGGCGCTGGTTTATCAGAACGACTGTGAGAAGAGACCTACAAAATATACACAGTATGCTTCATCAGAAACGCTGTGAGAAGAACTCTACAAAATATACTCACTTTGCTTCATCGGAACGACAGTGAGAAGAAACCTACAAAATGTATACACTTTGCTTCGTCAGAACAACTTGAGAAGAAATCTACAAAATGTATACAATTCAAAGGCGTTTGGGTCACTGTGAGGCCGAGTCCGAGAAAAAGAAGTTGTGCTCCTTGAAACTTGTTCCTGCTTTGATCCCCAAGTGTGCAAAACAGACTGCGTTCTGATTTTTCTCTCTTGAACAAAATAAAATTCTTCCTGTCCAAGAAATGATTGCTTACTCATAGTATATGGGAAGGCATTTCTCATTCAGTCATTGTCCCTAATATGTCAGCTCGACATCTGAGGACATTAAACCCCACATCATCAGGCATTTCTAAGCCTGCCGGCCTTTACACAGCTGCCGCCCGCAAACCGTCAACACACTGTTAGCAGACTAATATCGAAGTCTGATCGTCAGATTTTTCAACAGTGCTTCGGCTGGCTTGGTCATGCAATATATGGTGTGGACTTGGCGCTCACCGTTTGTTTCACGCTGTATTCACAAGTCAGTTTTAACACTTAACCATGTCGGCCCAGCTGCCTTCCTGCTTTGATGCCAGTCATCTCTGTCTGGTCAGGTACACGCAGACTGTAACAGTAACTCTTTCGGGTCATAAAGTTTTGACACAACCCTACCATGTCAGTTACACGTCATAAAACCGTGCCATTTCCGCTCTCGGCTCAGTAAGCAATGTTCCTTGTCGGCATCACGTCTTCCACGTCAGAAGTGAACACAGACCGTGACGCCAAAGTGTTCTGGGTCACTGGATGACTTGTGCTGATGACGCGCGGTCGATCAGTTGCACGTGTGTCGGGACTTGGTCCTGGAGCACACCTTGCAGCTGACGTGGCAACACCAATGAAACGTGCAGCTGCACCTCTCCCTAACGATGTACGTCTCGGACTTGAACCCTCGCCCGCAGCACATCAGGTCACAGCCGTCCACACCGATGGAGGTGGCGTTGCACTCCCGGCCACGAGTCCCGTGAAAACCGATGGCGGAGTCGTGTTCACAGAAGTTGGGCGAGCTCTCGAAGTAGATCAGGTCTCGCCTTCCCGGCTTCTTGTGGTTGGGATCTGCAGGGTTAAAGATGAAGCTGCGCCTTCTCTTGCCTCGCATGTTGCCTTCATTCCCTGCAGCAAGGATGGAGTTAATTTCATCATTAGAAAACAGCCAGGATCAAGGCTTTTTCCTCTCACGGGGATATTTATGGTTTGGCAGTCATACATATATATATCCCCTGTACTTTTATATTTCTTTCACCAGTTTCGAAGTACATTGTACAACTCAGCATGCATTATAAACAAGAGCTACTCAAAAGATACCCAAAACTGTGTACTAAAGACGCAGAGATGAAAACAAATGTCTGTTAAAGAATATTTAGGTTCGATGCTATATTGAGGAAACTGCTAACAGTTGGGGTGGAGCGCATGCATGCTTTCCTGGGCACTTTGGTATAACGTCTTGAATTAATTTCAACAGGAACTTGGATACAGCCATGCATGTTATTCTTAAAACAGTTCGGAGTAATAAATATGAACTATAATAAAGACCATAGTATAAGTGGATAAACAAACTAACTAGAACCAGATCGAGCGGAGATTCAAAAAGAAAGTATGGCATAGTAAATCGTATTATAAATGATCAGTAAGGTTTAAGGGAAAGAGGGAAAGAAATAAAACAAATATAGGTACAGTATTAAATAAATGAACTTGCGAGATTGAGAGATTGAGAGCAGCACTCATAACACAGAACGAATGTAAAGCGTTCGAGTATGACTGTACATTAGATACGAATGTGAATAATGTGGAGTTTCATCACTGTTTCAGTACTGATTTCATGCAGACTTCATCAATGAATAAGTAGATCAATCATTGACGTGTCTTTTGTTGACAGTTGTTCTTTATATTATTTTGGCTTCTTATGAAAATCGCTATGTGCCTAAGACAGCAAAGCTTTTATTTGTTCTTAAACACACTGAAAATCGAGAGACTATGTACCTTAAGCCAAGACAGAAATAAGGGTACATTCGACCACTTACGATTCCTTACTGACATTCACAAAAACAGAAAGACAGTATTACCAGTCACACTGGAAAGAAAGCAACAGAAATTTGCGATCACACTGTCTAGTGCAAATATCAGATGAACAGCAAAGCGTTAGCTAGGTAATGTTAATTCATTCATATTCACGCCACAGTATTTATCCGTGCATTCAGTTTACCTATTCTGTTACTGTATCGCCTACTTCTTGTCAAATCAGAGTACGCATCTCACAAATTAACTACTACATCATTTCTTTACATTCATTTTGCAGACTGGACTCTCAGTGTAGCGGCGATCGAGAAGAAGAAGTATTTCTTTGCCAAAGAGCATTTCTTAGTTTACAATATATGTACAGAAAGGAAAAACAAACAAACAAAAAATATACAAGATCTTGGCAGAATTCTTCAAAGTAAACATCCCGCTTTTTTCAAGCGTGTTACTTTTATTTATGAATATCAGTTTCAGAAAAACTTTTATTCTTTGTTGTTGTCGTCGTTGTTGTTGTTGCTTTATATATATATGTATGTGTGTGTGTGTGTGTGTGTGTGTGTGTGTGTGTGTGTGTGTGTGTGTGTGTGTGTGTGTGAGTGTGTGTGTGTGTGTGTGTGTGTGTGTGTGTGTGTGTGTGTGTGTGTGTGTGTGTGTGTGTATGTGTGTGTGTGTGTGTGTGTGTGTGTGTGTGTGTGTGTGTGTGTGTGTGTGTGTGTGTGTGTGCACAGATAGATATAAAGCAACAACAACGATACATAGGTGGAAAATAAATATTCGTCTGGTCCCTACTTTATAAACCGCTGTAATCTTGCTTCTGACTTGACAAACCATCTATTTCTCCCGTTTTTTTTAATGAGAGCTGCTGTGCAACATGTTCATACAACAATCCAGTTCCACTGGGTATATAAGTCTGTATCAAAATATTGTGTTTATGTATGTGTCGCCATTATAAGCATCGTCAAACGGAAAGGGAGACTACACCCTCCAGAGCTGTAACAGTAGGAAAGCAAAGGTTCAAGGCTGAAGTTGAAGTACACAGAGCCAGGTCAGAGAACAATACAAATCCGCACAAGTACGCTCCAGAATGGTACAAGTAGATACAGTCAACAAATTCACGTGAGAAAGCAAGGTTTGCTATAGAGTTAGACAGTTAGCAGAGCAAACGACGACTATGGGATAGGAAGCTTCAAATCGAATACAAACCTTCCGTAATAGCGTTTCCGTCGTTACCTGACACAAAACAGACAGGTGGAATATAAATAGAACTAATACAGTTAAAACAGTCAATATGAAACACTCAATATTACTTAAGAATACACTTCACAAACAGTTGTTTTTGTCTATGGAAATACATAGTTTGAGTCGACTGCTTCCCTCCGATTTGAATAAGCATTTCATTTCCGGATCAAAAGAAATCTGTAATTTCAGATGCAGATGCCTAAGTACCATTGGATTTAAAAGAAATGTTTATGTGTTTGAATTTGGTTTATGAGTCCACTCGTTCAAAATGAGATGCTAGAGAATACTAACTTATTCATTTTCGTTCATTCACTCATTCTTGTTCTTCTAACCGTACTGGTTGAGCCATTCTTTCATTCTGGAAGTCATGCAGTAATTCATTCATTCATTCATTCATTCATTCATTCTTCTTCTTCTTCTTCTTCTTCTTCTTCTTCTTCTTCTTCTTCTTCTTCTAACCATACTCGTTGACTGGGCGTAAAAACCCAAGTTCCTTTTTTTTTTTTTTTTTTTTTCTCCATTAAATCGTATGCAGACATTCGAGCGTTGATGTTTGAAAATATATTAGATCTATACAAAATTTAGGGCTACAAATTCAGATTTATTTACGAAAAGACTGAATAGGACAAGAACATTCGCACACTCCTTCTGTAATCAGCTGTTACATTTTTTATTTATTTTTTATTTTTTATTTGTTACTGTTTGGTCACCAAAACAAGATGCAATATTACTGACGAAAAGAAAAAATGATCTGAATGTCAAGCAATTGTCTGGACACTTGTTCAACAACATCGTCGACCATTGGTAAGAGCCGGAGGGGTTCCCCGATAGTATCTAGTGTGGCGATAAGCCATTCTTCAGCCCTGGCCTATGGCCTTTCAGGGTGCCGTAAGGGATCGTAAATCCTGTCTGGCTTAAGGCAGTCTCTCAATTTATGCTCAAGTGCTTCGCTATCTCGCTCCGTCTTAGGTGGGCCTAAGGTCAGGACAGAGGGCCTTAGAAGGACAAAAGTTGAGACCTGTGTGTGTCATCGTTTTGGACTCTGGCTAAGTGATGTCTGTTCGACTTACTAAAGTGACGGGAAGACAAAAACAATGCGTTGTGGAGTCAGAGAGAGACTGATTGAGAGAGAGGGGGGGTGGGAGGGAGAGACAGAGACAGACAGAGACAGACAGAGACAGACAGAGAGACAGAGACAAAGAGAGACAGACAGACAGACAGAGAAACAGACAGGGAGGGAGGGGGGGGCAGATATATTGTGTTACGAATACGTTTGGCGGAGGGTGTTGGAAAGAGACAGGCATACAAAGAGACACAGAGACAGAAACCCAGACATGGAGACAGACTGAGAGAGACAGAGACAGCGGCATAGTAATTTGAAGAAAGACGAGGGTGTGTGTGTATGGGGGGGGGGGGGGGAGTGAACGAGAGAATGGTGGGGAAAAAGAGAGAAAGACGGGAGAACTGTCGTACAAACATGCGTTATACACACATGATGATGATGATGTGGGGCTTTATGTCCTCGGATGTCGGGTTGACATACACACGTGTTTATGATGATTGCTTTTGTATAGCGCTATTCTCCGCTCTCAAGCAGACTCACTGCGCTCGCATAAAAGACTGATGGCAATACATGATTTTCTTACAATTTTCAAGAACATAATTCCTCAACCGAATCTGAACTAGTATCACAGTCACCAAGTCTAACTCAGTACCTGAGGCTTGTACTAAGAAATCCAAATAAATTTAAAATCAATACTTCAAAAAACAGTAGAACCTCTTTGCTGTCTCCCAAATTAGAAGTTTGAATTTTCGGGGGAAAATGTTTCAAACATATCCAAATGCATACAGTACTAGGCAAGCCCCACAGATGACTGTATACCTGGCAGGACCCTGGTGGCTCCATCAAAGCGGTCCTTGAGGACGTATCCGACCTGTCTGAAAGCTGGCAGCCTCATCCAACACGTCTTGATGGTGCAGCTGCCCGACATCCCGTGACACTTGCAGTCTTTCTTCATCCCTTTCTTCACGTGCTGCAACAAAGGGAAATGTCGGAAATGACTCCCTTCCAAATGATGGGAAACTGAGCGAGCCCTAGTCCGCGTGTGTAGAATCAATAACAAGGAAGTTCATTAACGTTTGACAGACGTCACACGGACACAACAACAACGACTCAGTCTCCTGTGGTAGCTCTCAGCTGAAATGTTAGTCAATGCACGGTATACAAACACTGGTGTACAGGATGTGCCCTGAGCTCTCTTCGCTTAAGCCCGTTCTTAATTGGGCGAATGTTTCTTCGCGAACCTAGTTGGAAGTATTCGTCGAAGCTATATTCGGGGTCGAAAAAACTTCGCTCAACATGTTCTGGGAACATTCGCCCTATTCGACGAACATTGCCTCTGATTGGCTGAGAGCAG
This sequence comes from Alviniconcha strummeri, assembly GCA_963584105.1. Classification (NCBI taxonomy): domain Eukaryota; kingdom Metazoa; phylum Mollusca; class Gastropoda; family Provannidae; genus Alviniconcha; species Alviniconcha strummeri. Next base: position 44,248,984 of record OY757541.1, read on the forward strand.
AGCTCTCCTGTGGATGAAGAAAAAATAAAAATAAAAATGGATGACGGTGTCGCTAGGTTCTTCACTCGCTTCGGAGGAAATTTGTTTATTTGTTGACTTGTGGGAGGCGCAGCCTGGTCTCGGAGACCCAGAATGAGATAGTAGTTAGTTGAATTACCCTGTGAGGGATGATTAAGATATATTGACTTGACTTTAGCCTATAACTTCGATCATGTTATCTGCTGCGCGTCTGCCACAAGTTCGGGCCGAAGCTTGCATCTTATTACAAGCCAGTTGAGAACAAGTAAATTCTTCGAACTGTCCGAATCATGTTCGGCGAACTAAATGTTCAGTTAAGAAACGAATCATAGTTCGTCGAACTGTCCGAAGTATGTTCGGCGAACAAACGTTCGCCCAGTTAAGAACGGGCTTAAAGGCATTGCCATGAACAATCATTGTTTTCGTTTCTTCTGTAAAATCTGTTTCACAGAAGGTGGAGAGTAGATGAACCTCAGCTGTCACCAGACCCCACTGCGGACTTATTAGTATGTGGGAACGACGTGGTGTACTTATAGCGCTCTTTTGGTTGTTTCATGACTGGTGCCACGTGAAACTCCTGCCGTTTTGGCGCACGTTCTGTGTACACCATACAACCATGCATCAGTTTACAGAGTCGCTGTATTCAAAGCTGCATATGTAGGGTGGTATGTATGTTCAGCTGTAACCTGCCACCTGTATTCTGGCAGGATGACCAGGATTTTTTACGTGCTACTGTGGTAACACGGGGGTGGAACGGATACCGAAATACGAGTCAGCACAGAAAGTTGACCCTGGAGAAGAAGATTCTCCCGCCGTTCCTGCTGGGACTCGAACCCTCGACCTTTCGATCTCAAGTCTTGGGCATCCTCCACTTTGAACCAGTCAGTGTAGAACAGATGTCCTGGGCTATCCATAGCCCTAATATAACCCTTTCTGGTTGACTGGGCTCAAAGTGCCAACTAACTAACCTCGCCCATCGATGATGTCAATCGTGTGCGTTTGGGATTCTCAGCGGTGTTACCCATCCCAATGAGAATCAATCAATCAATCAATGTTTTATTTTATGTCTGTTCACATCGAGGTGATATTAGACAACACACACACACACACACACACACACACACACACACACACACACACACACACACACACACACACACACACACACACACACACACAATATTATACTAGTTTACCCACAGGACTATGAACAATCAATTTAACAGTAGAATTGATATCAGTATTATACAATATATATATCTTACGTTGTTGCGAGCATTAAAGTCATATCCATTTTTCTGAAATAACTCTGTGGTAATAGGACATTCAAGCGGTATGTGTTTAACAAATATGATATTTTTAGGATATTATAGCTAGGATATTTTTACAAACGCATGTCGCATTCTATGAATATTTAGTGTTCCATGTATTTGACGTAACTTGCAGATTACTCTCGCTAAATACCTCGAACAAGAAGGTATCGCAAATTTACCTTTTCCAATTTGTTTATACACATTCTTCTCCAGTATTGAAATAATCTCATGAGACGATAGTAGCAGGTTACTGTATGATGTTTTAGACATGTTTTTTTAATGTCCCAGTGAGGAGACTGTGAAAGAAGCCGCCTTCCCAATGAGGAAACTGTGAAGGAAAGTGCCTTCCCAATGAGGAAACTGTGAAGGAAGGTGCCTTCCCAGTGAAGAAAGTGTGAAGGAAGCCGCATTCCCATTGAGGAGACTGTGAAGGAAGATGCCTTCCCAATGAGAAGACTGTGAAGGAAGGCGCCTACCCAGTGAGGAGATTGTGAAGGAAGATGCTTTCCCAATGCGGAAACTGTGAAGGAAGATGCCTTCCAAATGAGGAAACTGTGAAGGAAGATGCCTTCCCAATGAGGAAACTGTGAAGGAAGATGCCTTCCCAGTGAGGAGATAATGAAGGAAGATGCTTTCCCAATGAGGAGATTGGGAAGGAAGATGCCTTCCCAATGAGGAAACTGTGAAGGAAGATGTCTTCCCAATGAGGAGATAGTGAAGGAAGATGCCTTCCCAATGAGGAGATAGTGAAGGAAGATGCCTTTCCAGTGAGAAAACTGTGAAGGAGAGTGAGCAGGAGATGGGGGCTCGACAACATGTAACAAAACATTTGCGACTGATGGTGGTAAGGGCATGTCAGCTGTTGATCTAACATCATCAGTGATGTTCTGTCGAAGTATCTGAGCAGCAAGGCTCTGTTCACTTGAAGCTGCTGCCGCAAAAAGTTTTTATAGCTCAGCCGGCGGGTACCTTCTGGTTAGAGCTTAACTGGACACCTATATGATTGACTTCAACAACGGAGTCCGTTGACTGCAGCTGATAACTCTAATCACTAGCACAGAAATGTGTTTATCATACCGCAAAACAGTTGCATTTTCTAAACACGCGTTTCAGTTGTTTGTCGTTGCTGTTGCTGGGTCTGTTTGCTTGCTCTTTTTTTCTTTCTTTTTTTTTTTTTTTTTTTTTTGTGTGCTTTTTTTCTTGCTGTTTTTGTTTGGGTTTTTGTTGTATTTTGTCGTTTTCTTGTTGTTGTTGTTGTTTTGTTTTGTTTGTTTTTGTTTGTTTGTGGGTCTGTTATTGGTTTCTATTTCTCAAAATTAAGTAGCACTTTGTGCAATAAACAGGTTGCTAGCGTGCTGTGAGATACTGCGGAGTGCCTCAGCAGTCAAAAGGTTAAAGTTCCCAGCGAACAATACGAAATCATTCACTGCACACATTCTTGCAATGGCTCAGTGAAACATATATCCAACGACTCAGAATTAAAGGCACACAGAAAATAATACTTGCAATCTTTTTCTTTTATTCCCCCGAAAAAATGGAATTGCGTTTTAAATGCCATGCTATGTTACCAGCCTATCGTGACGTCATCAATCAAGTTACAGCGGTAATGGTGACTGCTCTACATAGCAACATGACTGTTATTCCAACAAGATCAAATTTTACAGGTATGACTCATGTTTTGTGTGCTTCATTTTGGATCAACCAGCCATACCCCGTAACTCAGTCAATAGGGCTCAAAGAAGGAAAATACATGTTCATTTTGACCCCTACTCACCAAAATATCCTCTTTTACAGACGGTAAACACGGTCGTGCATTTTATTTTTATACGTTTTTACGTTTCAATGGGAATATATCTCTGTAAAACAATAGCTTCAGACGTAGCAAAGCATACTTCCGCTTCGAATTATTTTTTGCATATAAAAATAAAGTGGACATGTTTGTCTTTTGTTCGGTACGTTTTTTATGTCAAAACGTTTGAGGTCGTCTGTGCATGTGTGGTCCAAACGCTTCAAATATGGAAGAGAACACTTACTGGAGCGTTTTTTTTTATATTTTTTTATTAGTCATCCGAAAGATGCATCGGAGTTGACTTTACGACCAGCGGTTAGAGACCACCAAGGCAGTCCCTAGCGAACAATGTTTGCCAATGTTAGACGTCATTGTAGAGTTCGTACACATCTGCAAAGAGCCATAACATTCCACGACGTTCATTGGCCGTATGATAGTGTTACAACAAATTGTGTCCAAAGTCTCCGTCTGCCGCCTGACACTAAATGGCTGTGTTAACGCCTGGTTGGAATATCAAGAAATAAACCACAGGGGGCGAAGGCGGGAGACCCTTTTTTGCGAGCAGCTGCCCAAAGCCTCGTAAATTCTGCTTCAAATTGAAATATAATCCCTTCGTTGCGGACAGATCCCGGTCTCAATCGAGACACAGATTTATGTGAGGACCAGGTGTTTGAATTTTGTCTTTTACGGACCTGAAGAACTCGGACATAATGCAAAACGAACCGAATAGCATTGACTGCAACAGATTTATTTATAACACTTCATTGACATATTCGGGTTAATCTGCGGGGGAAATTCGTAACTTTACCCGAGAAATATGTCTACGACAGACTGTCGCTTTATAACCTGCCTATTAATTTGTTTGGGACGTTGATGGAATTTCCACAAACTGGCCAATATTGTATATGTTAACTGCAGCTGGGTCTTTAACGTGCATGTGCCTGTACCACTCTCAAAGCACAGAGCACTGCACACACGGGAAGACTACACGATACCTACAGTGTGTCATTCCAACGGCTATCCGGACACACAATCAACAAGCAGTCAGACAAGAACAATGCGCAACGGCTGGAGAAGAGGGGGGGGGAGTGGGGGGGGGGAGGGACTGGGACGACGAGGAAGGAGGAACTGGAGGAATGTTTGGGAGCGAATAGGAGGACTGCTGCGCGAGTGGATTAATCGTAATCTGGGAGAGTGGGAACATGAGTCGTATGTGCAATGTCTTACGTATATAATACGTTTTAGGGCAGATCGTTTAATTTCCGCAGTGGATTGGCGTTTAATTTCCGCAGTGGATTGGTAAAGTTATCTTGTGAGTCTGGAGAGGATGGGAAATGCTTACTTTCCAAACTGGAACTGGAACCTGGAATCCCCCGACCCCGAGACTAACCTATACTGGCCTTTGCTGCCCGGCACACACGTACCTCCTGCGTCTGTTTAAACACTTTGCTTGTTTGAATAACCACCACCAGTGTCTTTTGGGGTGTTTTTGTGAAAAGATGGTAAAGTGGAGGACTCTCTCTCTCTCTCTCTCTCTCTCTCTCTCTCTCTCTCTCTCTCTCTCTCTCTCTCTCTCCCTCTCTCTCTGTCTGACAGAGCGTTCCAGGACTTTGCGAAAAGGTCATCAAACGTAGTTCAGCATCAAAAAGAATTAAATAATAATAAAATAATCCCAGATCCGTTTTGTGAGTTCTCAACCCCATGTCCTGCGCGTGAGCAAACATGAACAAATGTGTGCTTGCATTACAGGATTTATGAATTTGGCAGCAGTTGAGAGTAATCCATTCCACCCTTATCTCCTTCAAACAGATAAATCAGACAAACTGGAAATATTCGGCGTTGCTGTAAGCCTTCGGCACCTTCAAAGAATTAGCTTATTGAGACCACTTCAACTGAGACTGCGCCCTTTTCTCTTTGTCCCAAGAACTCCCAGTCCCATACGTCATTTTCAGGACTTCAGATCCTTCGGAGAAAGCCAAGGGAACTCGTAGCGAGTCAGGAGAGGACAGACAAGCGCGCCAACATGAAAGTAGTTACTGTCAACCAGCACTCAGCATAAACTGTGCCTGTTGTGACTCGGGTTGTTTGAATGCATGAGGGGGACACAGGGGTGGATGTGAGTTACGGTAAAAAAGAGTTAATTAACTTCGAGTGTGCCTCCTGCAATTGCACAGTGTACAGGTTCTCGTCTTTGGGAGGTAGAGATCAACCCCTTTTGGGTGTTTAAGTGTCGACACTTTTGATCCTGCTACGAATGAATGCTCTCTCTCTCTCTCTCTCTCTCTCTCTCTCTCTCTCTCTCTCTCTCTCTCTCTCTCTCTCTCTCTCTCTCTTCTGCTCTTCTTTAACAGTTTTGGCAACACGGACACATGTGTATAATGGAAAGAAGACTTGCGAATTGTTACAAATATCTTGAGGTTTTATAAACAACCGCGCAGAGTTATAACTAGATGATTACATCGCATCTGCATTTATGGTTCGTTGTTAGGGGAGACGAAAAGAGAAAGACAGGGAGGCAGACAGACACTCAGGCAGACAGCGAGACGGACAGAGACACAGTAAGTTGGTGTTTTACGCCCAGTCAACCAGTGCGGTTATATCAGGGCGAGACACAAACACAGACACAGAGAGTGGGACAGGCAGAACACACCCTGCAAGGCAAAGCATTCAACTTACAACTCGACCAGCCTCGTTGTTGTGCAAGTTCATCATGTACCGGAAGTCTCGCCCTTTCTCCACCACGTCCACGAAGCGGCGCGAGAACTTGTTGCCAAACTTGACGTTATCGCTGCAACCACTCCACTCCCAATCCTGCCCGCTGGACGAACGCTGCTTGTACTCATAGTCGCATGTGCACGTATGAAGACTGCCCTCCGAGCACGCACGTGCAATCGAATGGGACACTGCTGCGCTGGTGATGGCATAGATGAACGCTGTTTCTCTTGACCCTGCGAAGAGCAGAAAGCAATTTTGTGATTAGCTGAATTAAACGTTTGGATGGATTCCCCGGGTGCAATGTAACCCCTAACAAAAGACCTTCCTGGTGGAAGACCATCCCAATACAAGAGCACCTGACGAAAGACTACCCTGATGAAAAACCATTCTCATGAAAGACCATCCTCTCGAAAGACCCCCCCCCCCCCCAACATGAAAGACCTCACTCCGCCGATGAAAGACCCCCACTCCACCCCCACCCCTCCGATGAAAGACTATCTGACAAAAGACCACGCTGATGAAAAACCATCCTGAGGAAAGACCATCTGACGAAAGACCAGCCGGAAGAAGATTATCTGACCGAAGACCACGCACTGATGAAAGACCATCTAATGAAAGGCCATGCCCCTTTAAGAACTTTTCTCTCTTATCTCCTTATTAAGGAACCCCAGACCCAAGGACGTATCGCCCCTTCTAGTGAGACCACTTTTGTGTCATCTTGAGGGTGGTCTTAACAGAGACGTTCCATTGTACTCAGTCTGTTGCACGTACCTTTCCTGTATAATTCTGATTATTGTATGATGGTGTGCGGTGGTGAAGATGAAAGACCTTGCCAAAATAAAGAATATGCCGATCCACGCTGATATTTTTCTTAAAATGAACGAGTCTGTAATTTGTGAGCCTCGTTTAATTTAGGAAAATCCGAACATGCAGTTTCATTTTCTATTTCGTGGGTCAAAACAGTAAGAGATAGCCTACGGAACTCTCTCTCTCTCTCTCTCTCTCTCTCTCTCTCTCTCTCTCTCTCTCTCTCTCTCTCTCTCTCTCTCTCTCTTATATTATGTGTTTTGGTATAGTCGTGCTTATATGAGTTTGCAGTAAAACAAAGACTGGCTGCTAGATATTCCCAATGGACCTAATACCACTATCTTACCTAGAGTATTAAAGTTTTCGAATTCGAGTTCTCTCTCTCTCTCTCTCTCTCTCTCTCTCTCTCTCTCTCCTCTCTCTCTCTCTCTCTCTCTCTCTC
>OY757541.1:44261267-44266267 GCA_963584105.1 Alviniconcha strummeri
TGAGCTCTGTTTGGGATTCGATTACCAATCCCTGAACTGTTTTTGCACGATTTGTTTTAGTTTTTATTCGTTGCCATTGCATACAACTTTAATACTTCTTTAGTACAACTTTAATACTTCTTTAGTTATCAAGCATTTATGCTGCTTTTGTTCAAACAAGTATACACTACTGGGCTATGGTGTGTTAGCTTCAGCTGAAACAAGGAAAGACGTCTTAGAGAGATGAAAGAAAGAAAGAAGAAACAAAAAGAAAACCAACTAATTATGGGTACACAAGAAAATAACGCGAGAAGATAAATAGATAACAGTAGATTTTTAGACAGATATAACCAGGGCATGCTGGGATTGTTGTTATGCATTCTCTACATAGATCTGTAGAGAGACAGATAGATAGACAGACAAACAAACAGATAAATAATTGATTTTTACGACCAGTCAACCATGACAGCTATATCAGGAAAAAGACATGAGAAAGAGAGAGAGAGAGAGAGAGAGAGAGAGAGAGAGAGAGAGAGAGAGAGAGACAGAGAGAGACAGAGAGAGACAGAGAGAGACAGAGAGACAGAGAGACAGAGAGAGACAGAGACAGAGAGACAGAGAGAGACAGAGAAACAGAGAGACAGAGAGAGAGACAGAAACAGAGAGAGAGAGAGAAAGAAAAAAGGAGAAAGAAAGATAGAAAGAAAGAACGAGAAAGAAAGAAGAGCTGAAAGAAACTAAAACACTCCGATGTTGTTTGGCATAGAGTAACAGACCTACTGTGTTTTCCACAGAAAAGCCAGCCTCAACTCAACATGGCTCGACCCGCTGTTTGTTCTCGTCACATATAACCTGTGCTAGAGCCACCTGCCACCACCTCCCCTCCTCTGTACCTACAAGGCCACCAATGGTCCTTTCTGATCGCCAGATAACTGGATTACGGTCTTGCAGTCAGACAACAAACACTGACCATAGTCTGGCTGGCAGTTTCTCCAAAGAATCGGGAATAATCAGGAATATGTTTTGTCTAGACTCCGGAAATCGCTTTTCTCTTTTGCGTTTCTGGAAATACGTGTGTACATTCGTTTGAATTTGCTCAGTAAACGGATCATAACGAATCCGATGGAATTGATGGAGAAGCCTCCACACGTCGAAGACTCAACGGAAATTGAAACTCGTACAAATTCCCCCCCCCCCTCCCTCTCTCTCTCTCAGTAATAGTTTTTTTCTTTTTCTTTTTTGTTTGTTCTTAAGATGTATTTTAGTTTAGTGCAATTATTAATTTGTATTCTTTTGGCGTATTGAGTGTTGCTGTGTTTGTCATATCAGGGACAGATATGTAAAAAAGCCGACTTGTTGCTAAAGTCTCTATCCCTGCATAATAAAGTATCATCTTATCTCTCTCTAATAATGTATTTTTATTTGTATTTCAGATCGCTCAGAATAAAAGGCTGGTAACGAGGAGGATTATTTGTCAACTTCCGCCAGCAGCACTGACAAAGGACACAGACTGTGAGGAAAGCATAGTAATCAACACGCATTTGGACGTCTTGTTGACGGTGATACAAATGTACGTAGCGTTTGTGTAAAAATCGGCGACATTCTTGCAAGCACCTACGGATTCTTCTCACCCCGAGTGTTGCGTTCACATCTTCAACTCCCTGAGACAAAGGTGCAGATGAGAGTGGTTTATCTGCGCCGGAAGTGTGTTATGCATCGTGTGAATTCCAAAGATTTCGTCCACATCTTTGCGCGTGTCCGGTGATGCGGCTGTGAGCGCGTGTCCAGTGCAAGGCTCAATGATGCTCAGTCCCGGCAGCTTGAGAGTCCACAGCTCAGTGCCATGCCGCCACCGCCCGGAATGAGGCTATTGGGGCTGCTCGCCCTGCTGCTGCTGGCATCACTGACCTTTACAGAGTGAGTAACTGTGCGGTTTTCATGTCTTGTGCTGTTACTTTTGCAGATGGTCAATTTAGTTTCCCGTCGTTGGGATTCGTGTTATTTGCATTCGCCCAGCAACTCACTCACTGACTCTCGCTCAGTTATTCACTCGCTCATTGCCTTACTCGTTCTTTTAGTCACTGATCCCCTTACTCACTCGATTCCTTACTTACTTACACTCATTCACTCACTCATTCATTTACGCCTCCATATTCATTCACTCACTCTCATACCCATTTATATTTCCTTACTCTCTCAATTAGTCAGTCACTCACTCAATCCTTTATTCACCCCCGCCCTACATATACACACTCACCCACTCTCCACTTGTACACACACGCACACACACACACATGCACACACGCACGCACACACATTCATACACGCACACACGCACGCACATGCACACACACACACACACACACACACACACACACAAACACACACACACACACACCATTTACTCACTTGCTCTTTCAATAAATCAACCGCTCAATCGGCAAATGAGCCAGTCAATGAATCGAGCAAACAATCGGTAACTATTTGTAAACAGGTTTAGCCTTCCTTTAAACTTACACATAAACGGGAAATTCCAGTGTTCACATCTATACGTAAACTCCACCACACGGATCACTTAGGAAGCCCAGGCTTTACCTTTCGTATCCAAGCATCAACTGATCGCCTGAATTGCAAGACGCGATAGTTTCCCTTCAACAGGTCGTAACTCTTAGCACTTGATAACAAACTCTCACATATCCTTCCACGGCACAAAAGCCTTGGTGAGCCGGCATTTAGTCGTTTAACCGTTTCTAAAGAAATGGTCACTGCTGGAAAGATAAAGGAGAGCGGATGTTGTGACGCTGTCAGTGACTACATAAGAGCTTTCTGGACTCGTAAATTCAGAGCACCTCGGCTCGTGTAACTTAGCCATTGCTTAAAAGGGAAGCAAATGTTCTACGCCACTGGAGAGCCGGTTTGGCCTAGCGGTAAGGCGGCAGGCTGGTAAGCGGAAGGATCTCGGTTCGATACCGCTTCGGCTCTCCTTTCTCTTCAAAAGTTGTGGTCTGTGGACACTGTCTTGTGACTTTGTCCCTCACAGCTAATGAAACATTAAAATGGCTCTCATCTTTGCCCACCTTAATGCAGGTCATTCCGGTGGTGACAGTGTAGCGATAGGTATATACTCTCCCTCTTCCCCCACCTCCATACCCCCTTCCCCCCCTTCCCCCCGTCCCTAATAAGCCTTATGGTTTCTGTGGACGTTAAGCCCCATGTTTACTTACTACGCCACTGTGGGTTGTCGCATTTCTTCTTACCTTGCAATACAATGTCCGCACGCTCAGGCATTTTGTTGCTGTTGTTGTTCATTATTTTTTTTTTTTAAAGTGCAACAGCTCTAGAGAAATGCACTCACATATAAGACGACAAATGAAGAACAATTAAATACACAAGCGCTTTCGACACATGGTCTTCGTCTGGTGTAGAAGAGAGATAGATTTTTTTTGTTTTGTTAACAGTTTAAAAAATTTTTTATTACATCTTTTGTTGCTGTTGTTGTTTTGTTGTTACTAGGTGTGTGTATGTGTGTGTGTGTGTGTGTGTGTGTGTGTGTGTGTGTGTGTGTGTGTGTGTGTGTGTGTGTGTGTGTGTGTGCTTTTTGTTATTGTTGTCGTGTTTTTTGGTTGTTGTTTTTCCTTCCCCTTTCTTTCGTTATTTAATACTCCATTAATCCCTTGCGCACAATTCGGTTCGCCGTTCCTGGCTAAGGCTACAGCAGCCACATCATCAGCTCCATCAATTCCTGCCAGTATGTGCAGCATTTTTGTGTATCCACGGCTTCCACAGCTTGTGTATTCCCCCCTTCATATTCCCCCCTTCATATGTATTCCCCCCTTCATATGTATTCCCCCCTTCATATGTATTCCCCCCTTCATATTCCCCCCTTCATATGTATTCCCCCCTTCATATGTATTCCCCCCTTCATATTCCCCCCTTCATATGTATTCCCCCCTTCATATTCCCCCCTTCGTATTCCCCCCATGTGTATTCCCCCTTCCCCTGCAGTATTTGCGACTGTCAGCGTGTGCATCGATGTTGATGCATGCGATTGCACATGGAGGCTGTATACATTGCAACAGAGTCTGCACTGAAAGTTGACTCAGGGAGAAAAGTTCCTTGCCGCATCGGGGAATCGAACCCGGAACATCAGTTTTACCCCTGGCTTAGCCAGTCGGACGCTCTACCAACTGAGCTATCGCGCCGCTATGCACAACTCTCTTGAGCTGACCCATGACACTGAACAGACACTTGCCTTGGGCAATGGGCTGGACGAGTCTTCCGGTTGGTTGAGCGAGACATCCGTGACAATAGGCGAGTGAGAAAGCGTGAAACAACCCAGTGCAACACCGCTAAACTCACTGAACCAAGGCCAAACACGGCATCGTCCGTGCATCGAGACACAGCACGTGAAAAGGTTGTGGGCTGTCAGCTGAAGACTAGCTGACCTCATCAGTTGAACTCCGTGTGTCACATGTAGAAACGTTCCTCGGTGAGAGGTTTAAAAACCAGTGCATGTGTGAGACCGTCGTGCAATGTTCAGGAGGTGTGTGGAAGTCGAGGTGGCCGTCATGGGCTCCCCGTCCTAATGGTTTCTGTGGACGTAAAGCAACATTGAACCATACTTACGCATTGGTCACAGTTTGTCCCTAATATGTCAACCCACATCCGAGGACATTAAGCTCTACATCAGCGTCATCATCATCATCATCATCATCATCATCATACTGTTGTATGAGCCGGTTTGGCCCAGCGGTAAGTCGTTAAGTTTGTAAGCAGAGGGACCTCGGTTCGATTCAGCCTCAGTTCTCCTTTCTCTTCAAAGGTTGTGGTCTGTGGACACTGTCTTGTGACTTTGTCCCTCACAATTAATGAAATATTAAAATGGCTCTCATCGCTGCCCATCTCAGTGCAGGAGTCATTCTGGTGGCATACCTCTCTCTCTCTCTCTCTCCTCTCTCTCTCTCTCTCTCTCTCTCTCTCTCTCTCTCTCTCTCTCTCTCTCTCTCTCTCTCTCTCTCTCT
>OY757541.1:44271267-44272883 GCA_963584105.1 Alviniconcha strummeri
CACCTTCGTGCATCTCCCGTCGGCTGCGCTACGTAGGTTTAGTGGTGGCTGATGAGACCACTCCGATCCCGGAAGTCTCTGGGTCAGTGAGGACAGGTCAACAAAGCCTATGATTCCGGGTTACGGAGCTGCTGCTGCTGCTGCTGCTTGCTCGAGTTTTGCGCCCGTGTTGCACGCTTGGTCTTAGCTGCCTCGATTAGATCAGCATTTATGAGGCAAGGTACGTAATCCGCGCACACACAAAGGAACCCGCATTGTCAGGTAAACGGCAGAGTCGATTTCTTGAGCAGTCAGTTTTGAAGTCAGAAACTAACGAAGACCTCGATTCAGTGAAGTCACCAGAGACAGAACAGAAGCGTGTCAAACGCAGCTGTGGATGCGTTTAGACTTGGAAAGGACGAGGTAAGGGGCCATTGCTCACTAGACGCCGAACAGTTCGACTGCTTCAAAGGCAATGTTAAAAGCATCGTTTTAGAAGCGGTATGGAGCGCATAATTATTACGAGTCTTCCGAGTGCTTTCATGTAATTTTGAACTGAACTGAACTGAAACATATCCTGCTGGGAAAACCCGACTGGCACCGATAAAGTCAGATGGGGAAGCCTATTCTCTCTCTCTCTCTCTCTCTCTCTCTCTCTCTCTCTCTCTCTCTCTCTCTCTCTCTCTCTCTCTCTCTCACACACACACACACACACACACACACACACACACACACACACACTCACAAACGAACCAACTCACAAACGAACCAAAAACAAAACAAACAACAGCAACGAAAGCAACAACAACAAAGAAAAGAAAGAAAAAAGAAGAAGAAAAAAGCCCACCAAAAATGGACTGTGGCAAGTATAGATGAAAATTAAGGAATAGTGAGTGATGCTTTGTCTGTTTTTCTGTTGTTAGTCTCCGTGTGTTTTGGCTGAAGCAGTATCGCCGTTCTCCAGGTAGTCTTCGCTGACAGCATTCTTGCAAACAGCGCCGTCACTTTGCTCGGCTCCAGAAACGTTTTCTTAGAGACTGACTGGTCTCGGTCAAAAAAAGGCGAAAAAGAGAAACAGGTTTTGGGATCCGGAGTGAGTATCAAAGCTGTTGGTTTTGGGCAGGGACCAAACACGACGTGGAAATGATAGCGTTACTCCACAGCCGCCATTCAACAAGCGGCCACCATCGCCCCTCTGGCGCAGCACCCAAACCAAACAGCATCGCACTCCGCAGGGATGAGGGCGAGAGTGGCTGGAAGGGAGGAGGGGATTTTATTCCCCCCTGGGTGGCTATACCCCCTACCTCCCAACAAAAATACAAGCCAACAGAGAGAGGGTGGAGGGGAGAAGGTGGAGGGGGGATAAATGAGAGTGGAGGGCGATTTAATGAGAGGGAGAGAGAGAGAGGGAGGGAGGGAGAGGGAGGGAGAGAGAGAGTTATAAGCACGCTAGAGTTCATACGCGCGCACACACACACACACACACACACACACACACACACACACACACACACACACACACACACACACGTACTCTCTCTGTGTGTCTCTGTCACTGTCTCTGTCTGTCTGTTTGTCTGTCTGTCTGTCTGTCTCTGTCTCTGTCTCTGTCTCTCTCTCTGTCTCTGTCTCTCTCT
>OY757541.1:44275583-44280583 GCA_963584105.1 Alviniconcha strummeri
GGATCTTAAATCTCTATCTAAATGCATTTCGTTTTAGTTCCTTTTTTTTTCTTTCTTTTTTTCTCCCCACTTTTATTTTACCCTTATTTTCTTGTAGTAATTAACCTTTCATCTTGCGATTGGCGTGAACCCGAGAGTTTGAGCTCGTTGGGTCTTGACACTATAACTCGTTTTCAGCGATAGAGTTGTATGAATGTCACTGATGATGACTGAACCAACACCGGCAAAATATTAGGTGCATTTTCCGATGGCGAAAACACAATTTTGATGTCTAATGATGGCTCACAATGGATAAAACGTACAGCCGTGTCATCAGCGGAAACAAGAGACTGCCTTGTGTAGATGTGACATCGTTTTTCACACAGTACAACAAATCTACAATGCGTCAACAAACTGCCATGGTGCAGTCCGCTGGAGCCACTAGTTCGAACGCACGAATCTGTACATACTCGAGTAAATATACGTGCGTGTGCTATGCTCATTTGCAATCTAATCTAAATCAGCACTGCTAAGTGTAAAGGCACACCGTGAACTGTACACCGATATAGAAGTTTCAGAACACAAGGTCATTTAGAAGGGGGAAAAACAACAGAGTTCACCATGATGTAGTTACGTTTGTGACCGATGCCAGACAATAAGATTAATCTCGAACGAATCCTCGAGACCTTTAGGTCACTTTTGTGTTCAAGATTGCAGTCAGATTCACGCAATATGTCCGACTCACTGTCAAATAACTTGCGTAATCTTGCACAGGAGTTCAAATCATATTGCAGCTGTGTCTGCCAACGGTTAATTGGTTGTCTGTTTCCTTCCGCAGATTTCTCACAAACACACGTTTTCATTAGTTCTTTCATTTCCCTTTGGCTGATGTCATCTGTCCTTGCCATCGTTACTGTAAGGCACAACGTTAGGATACGTCCTCGGAAGAACTTTGTACTGATAACCCGAAATCGTGTTCATTTATTCATCATGATAAATCAGGGTTGCCCTCAAGGCCTGTCATTCCATTATATCTCCAACAGAGCATTGCATTCCAAGTATTTTGTGAATACCTCTGACAGGAAAAGGCTAATAAAGTATTCTCTCTCAAGTCCTCTGCTTTGCAAAGGTGGAACAGTTTTACACCACGAGGTCACAGTCACTGTTTACGTCATGTGTTCACGACACCTGCGTGGGAAGTTTAAGCCTACAACTCGTCGACAGTGTCCATGAATAAGTCCCACTAGCCGAGCAGTGTGACCTACCTACCAGAGTCCATATCCTTCAACTGGGGACCCCTGTGTGTGCATCTTCAGGATAATAATGATGATGATGATGATGATGATAATGACTATGATTATGGTTGTGGTGCTCGTGGTAATGATGATGAATACGACGACAACATGCTTTAGGCTAACGGCTTTACCCTAACAGTTTCCGAAGTGAGAAGCAGACTCTTGGCACACGCAGAGCGAAACATGATCGATCTCACATCGTCAATAACATCAGACTGGGTGAGGAACGAATTCTTGTTTCCCCACAACTGCTGACAGGTTTCGCTGTACAGACCACAGGTTGCACAACGTGGACCGATGCCTTCCTGGCGCACCGTCCTCTGTGTGTGTGCACTGGGATCAAACACAGACACATTGTGACTACAAAACCACTCAGCTTGTTCCACTGTGCGCCAGCCAAGACCAGCGTGTGACACACGACCTATTTTTCGCTCACACTACTTCATGCAATGCAGTGTTCAAGCACTGAGTCATAATGTATGAACCATATGCTCCATCACGTGTACTGCAAGTCGGTCCCTCGTGCAAGTGCAGCATAAACCTGAGTTATGTGAAGTACGTGGATCTTCACAAAAGACTGGCGTCTCCAAATGTACGCTCCATACGCTGCATCGCTTGCACTTCATGTCCTACAATATGCATGGCGTGAATTCTTCGAGCAGGGTGCATGTGCAACCTGACCTCGTGCTGGACTATGCACACTGAGTTCCACAGTCTGCTTAGCATCTACCAGCGCATACGCCTCCTGTTCTATCACTTACACTTCAAGTCCCGCAATCTGCATTTTGAGCCTTCAAGCACACACAATAAGACCCAGTACTGCGTGCACTTTGCATTTCACGGTATACACAATGTGTTTTCAAGCACGTGCTTGATGACTATTCAGTACATACACACAACGTTACCGCGTTGCTGACTACCTGTATACTGTGATCCAGTGTTTGAAAATGGCGCTTCACGGTGTGCAGAACGTCCGTGTTTCAATACCGCCATGCGACGATGCAGTCAGTAGCAATAGGCAAGGTCATCACGTCGCCAGCACTGAAGTGATTCACAGCCTGAACTCTACACTTCAAGATACGCACTCCGTGTCTTAACGTGGACGTGAGCTGGCCTGTACTCAATACCTGTACACGAGGCCACCGCTTTAACCAGTCGTAGACAGTGATCCGTCGCGTGTCACGATTTGCACGTGCCTTAGTGTAGACGCAGCCTGGAGTATACTCAGTACCTGTACACGAGGCCACCACAGTACCTAGTTGTAGACTGTAATCCCGTTGCGTGTCACGATTCTCACGTGACTTAGCGTAGACACACTCTGGCGTATACTCAGTACCTATACGCGAGGCGACAACGTGGCTAACTACATGCAGACTATGATCCAACCGCGTTTCGAGACGCGCCCAACGTGTTTCAATACCTATGCGCTACTCTCCTCCCGTCGCAGGCTACTTGCAGACCGTAACCCATTCGTTGTAGGTACACACCTTGCACTCCACGTAGCAGCACCAGTAGAACTTGCAGTGACACCTCTCCGACCTCTTCACCTTCAGAGTGTTGTAGCCTCGGCCGCAGCACAGTGTCTCGCAATTGTCAATGCCGGTGCTGGTCTTGTTGCACAGACGGCCCGTGGTTCCCGGTGAGTCCACCAGCGGGTTGGGGTCGCAGAAGTTGGGAGACCTCTCGAAGTACAGCAGCTCCATCTTCCGGGGTCGCTTGCCGTTTCGCTTAAAGATCCTGCCGTGGGCAGAGTTGGTCACGTCCACCTGTACGACAGTAGGAATAAATATAGTTACATAGTTCACGTGTCCACCTGCACGACAGTAGGAATAAATACAGTTACATAGTCGATGGGTCCACCTGCACGACAGTTAGAATAAACACAGTTAAATACAGTTACACAGTTCACGTGTCCACCTACACGACAGTAGGAATGAATATAGTTACATCGTTCACGTTTCCACCTGTACAACAGTAGGAATGAACATAGTTACATCGTTCACGTGTGGGGAGAGTTGGTCACGTCCACCTGCACGATAGTAAATATGAATACAGTTGCATAGTTCTATATTCTACTACAATAGGTATGTATATAGTTATATGGTTCTATATTCTACGACAGTAGGAATGAACATAGTTACATAGTTCTATATTCTACTACAGTAGGTATGAATATAGTTATATGGTTCTATATTCTACGACAGTAGGAATGAATATAGTTACATAGTTCTATATTCTACTACAGTAGGTATGAATATAGTTATATGATTCTATATTCTACGAGAGTAGGAATGAATATAGTTAGGAATGAATATAGTTACATAGTTCTATGTTCTACGACAGTAGGAATGAATATCGTTACATAGTTCTATGTTCTACGACAGTATGTATGAATATAGTTACCTAGTTCTATATTCTACGACAGTAGGAATGAATATCGTTACATAGTTCTATATACCTGAACGAGTAAGAAGACCAGATTTGGAATCAGTTGTTCTGGTATTGCTTGTTTAGTCGGAAAGTTACAATACAGTCGGAGCTGTCTGATTAGAAAACGGTGTTCCTTGCAAACATTTATGTGTAAGTTCTATGAAGCACTTCACAATGAACATACTTCAGCATATACAACTCGGATTATTTGGCCAAACAGTTGTTTTTCTAAAAATATTAGAAGTCCAGTCTGACGGCGCCAAAACACAATTTAGTGTTGACCAGTCACATTTCATTACAGTCGGGAAAACAACATTGACTACGTTCGCTGGAGATTACGTGAGCATTCCTGGCACACACCAAACAAAACACAGAGTCAACACTACCATTATATAACTCAAGGGGAGAAACCTTCCTAAACTCTTGAAAGCCGTGCCAATGTTTACCGATCACCAGTCAGTTCTAGACTAGACACACGCACTAACAATTCACAGCATGTACTGTTTTACGACTAATACCTACCTGCTTGATTTACTAAGCCGCCACAGCGTGAACAGGTAAACGAACAGCGTACTTAACCACTGACCACTCCGAAGATCAGCTCTCTCTCTCTCTCTCTCTCTCTCTCTCTCTCTCTCTCTCTCTCTCTCTCTCTCTCTCTCTCTCTCTCTCCCAGCTTTTGTTAATTACACAGCAACAACAACTGCTGTTACTACGGCTACCAACATAATTGTGGAATCTTCTACAGAAGGAAAGGCTTACTGGGGATCAACTCTGTTTCGAAGCCACATTCCAAAACGTATTCTTTACATTTCAATGTCATTTCAATGTCAAATAAAATCACCATCGACGACCACTCGTCTTTCATGAATTGTTGTTGATTTCTTCGTTTTTTCCCAGGGTTTCTACACTACCTTTACTACCGTCGCCGCCATTACTACTACTACTACTACTACTACTGCTGCTGCTGCTGCTGCTGCAGCTGCTGCTGCTGCTGCAGTGGACCTCGCCAATGAAAAAACAAACCCAAAACACCCGGGCAAGAGATATTCTCTCTTTGACGACTTCTTCTGAGTCCACACTGGAAGGGAGTTAATCAAGAGTTGGAAAGACGTCACATAAACACAATGATCTGAATCGATTGCGGTAACTCTTACCTGGCACGCGAGTAAATACACGGTACATAAACTCCACCAAAGGTACTTCTTCAAAAAAGGACCTACGACCCTCCCAACCCCGGCCCCCGCCCCCCACCCCCCCGCCCTCAGTAAAACTAGTTTTTTACTGAAGATTAGA
>OY757541.1:44285018-44295018 GCA_963584105.1 Alviniconcha strummeri
GTGTGAGCTTTCTCAAGCGTGTAGACAGATCGCTATCGTTGGTCTCAACACTGAGGCAGACAGTGTGAGCTTTCTCAAGCGTGTAGACAGATCGCTATCGTTGGTCTCAACACTGAGGCAGACAGTGTGATCTTTCTCAAGCGTGTAGACGTTGTGCTAGACAGTGTGCCTCCTTCTTGGTTTTCAGATAGAGCATGTGAGCTTTCCCAAATGTGTCGATCACTATTCTTGGCATCACCGATGAAATAAAGCGCATGAGCGTTCTCAAGTGTGTGGGTCCCCTCCATAATCTCAAATTTCTGATACAGCAAATGAGATTTCGGAAGCGTATGCATTGCCATAATTATCTCAAAGTTATATCACCATCATTGTTTAAACGCAGAGGCAGAGTATGCGAGTTTTCTAAACCTTGTGGACAAACATCTTGGCTTCATCGATGATAGAAAGCGCGTGAGCTCTTCAAACGTTCGGAGCATCATCCTAATCTCAATGGAACTGGCACGAACGGAAGGTTTTCCAATTCGCGATTCCCAGTCAGTCCTGATCAGCTGACTGGAAACAAGCGAAGATCTTTTAAAAAAAAAAGAAAAAAAAGTCTGTACGTCTACAGCAACGTTTATTTGTTCTTTCTCCCTCTTTTAGCAGCCCGGACAACACTAAAGCTCCGTAGAGTCTTGAGGCTGTATCAAGTCAGAGAAGGACTCAGCGCGACTGAGAGGCGCTCGGATCTCCTGCACCTGAGCCTCAGCGAGAGGCTCCAACGGCAGGCTTTCCGCCTTGCTCAGGCTCTCCTCGCTGTCCGAGCTGGGGTCCGGAAAGCAGGGCGGGTCCGGCAAGGACACGCTGGTCTGTCGGTGGAGTCCGGGATGGGGACCGGTGCCCCTCCTCCTGAGCGACGGCGGCTTGAAGCGGGCCGGCGGAGGGCCGGCGGAGAGCGCGGGCCGGAGCGGGGGTAAGGCGAGAGAGGCGTCTGTGGGGAGCAGCTGGAGGAGTGGCCGTTGGTGCTGAGGAGGTCGTGCTCGCTGTCCGACCCTGCGAGTTTGTAATACTGGCCCTTGCACTCCCCTCCGCCTCCAGAGAGCCTGGGAGACCCCGCCTCCTCCCCCACCCCTAGCAACTGGGTGTGACTGTTCACCGACCCCTGGGACAGCGGTGACAGGGTGGGGGACGGCCGAGCGCCCCCTAGGTACCCCCGGCTTAGAGAGGGGGAAAACTCTTCGCGAAGGGCCCCGCACGTGCCTTGGGTACAGGCGGAGGTAAAGATGTCATTAAAGCACTCTTTGTCCGGAGAGCTCCCGAAGAAGAACTGCGGTCTGCCTGTGCTCGTCTGCCGAGCCAGAGGCGACGCTCCTTGCTGAACGACGGGAGCCGATCTCTGGCGGTCCACCACCCTCCTCAGCGGGGCCTCTCTCATGTACGTCTTCACCTGGTTCACCGGCTGGACTGGCGGTTTGTCCGATCCTGCGGACTGCGCCTCTGCCTGTGAGGCTAGCTCTGAGAGTTTCTGCTCCCTGAATGGCTTGGCGTTCGGCTGCTGGCCCATGGCCTGGAGAATCTGGTGCAGGGTGCTGCCGATGTCCTTGACGTCGCCGCACAGCGAGTCCAGGCGTCGCTCTAGCTTGTCCACGGCTGTGCGCGTGCCCTCCACCTCCACCTGAAGGTTGTGCACCAGCACCGTCTCTTCAGACTTCCCGCCAGCAGCTGCAACAAACAGTTCACTTGTTGAGTTCAGTTTGGTACCGAACAGGCTGTGAAAGCTAAACCAAAACAAGATAAGCCTTTTTCTTTCATTTAAAAGATAAATAAATCGTTTTTGACCGTTTTTCTGTCGTTTAAGTGTCGTTTTGTTGCTTGATAAAAGGGATTTCTCTGAAAATGTGCATACTGTGTGTCCGTGTTAAAATAAAGAAGCGTTCGTTTGAGCCTTTTTGTATTTGGATCTTAGTTCGGTTCCATCAAATTGTAATCATCCCACGAAGGCATTTAAACATTGACTGTTTTGCTGTGAACCACTCTTACGGAATCCATTCTCAATCATCTTGTGGATTTTGATCTTTCAGACATGACAGTTCAATCCACAGTTATGTATTCCACTAGAGGAGTATAATACCAACAGCAACAAGAACAAGAAAAATAATACGAAGAATAATGACAATTGGTTTAAACAAAACTTTATTCCAGGCAAACTAAAGATACAGTGAATTATTTTGTGCTCATCAACAAGCTTTTAGAGTTTATGGGCGATGAGTGCATACAGTTGCAGAAAAACAACAACAAAGAAATGTACGGCGGACGAACAATTTCGCCTTGGTAACAGTAAATAAAAATTTACTGTTATTAATGACAATTCTTCTTCTTCTTCTTCTTCTTCTTCTTCTTCTTCTTCTTCTTACGGCTGATGATATTGTTTATAGTATTATTTCAGCATTAACATACAGCGCGCAAATTGTTAGAAAATAACAACAGAGCCCGAGGCACTGCATAAAATTCAAACAAAACAAAAGAAAAACAAGCAAAAACAAGTGTCTAATTTAACAAGGCCGAGAGTTCTAGAAAGAAGGACCGGCATACCTGAACCGATGGTGGACAGGGTTCTGCAGGGGCGTGACTTGCCCCCCGGGAGCTGGCCACGCCCACCTGGGCTGATTGACGTGGACAGGGTTCTCAAGTAGGCGGGGCTTGAAGAAACCCCGCCCATTCCACCCCTTCCTCCTCCGCTTGCCCCCATCCCCGATGTTATTGCTCCACCTCTTCTCGGGGGCACTGCGGGGATATCCTTAGCTGGTTCACTGCCCCTGGAAGAAATGACGATTGACACCTATCGTAAGCAGTGAACGTGCGTCATTCCGCCAGTTACGTCACATCTCTACTTGAACAAGGAAAGAACGAAATCGAATTTATTTCACGTAATACTCTGACACTTTTACCTGTTAGCGAATGGCCGCCCATTTTGATTGGTACTGCATGTGCAGTGAGCGAGCGTGCGTGCGTGCGTGCGTGCGTGCGTGTGTGTATGTGTGTGTGTGTGTGTGCGCGCGCGTGGGAAAAAATCCAACGCGAAATCAATTCAAAACATGGACAAATCAATAATTAAGCGCTCAGGCGTTTAGCAACAGAGCAATAAGTACAAACAGTCTTATGGACCTGCAATGCGAAAAAAACAAAACAAAAAACAAACAGAACAAAACAGTCTTGCTTAGGCCTACTCTTATTGCAAACTTAAAGTACACCCTGTATAAAGATTTGCACCATGAACAGATCAACCATCTTAATGGTGTGTATATTTAGGAGTTTTTTGTTGTTGTTGCTGGGTGTTTTTTTTTTTTTTTTTTTGTGTTTTTTTAATTTGTTTTTATTGCATTGTGATTTCTGTGAGTTTAGCTTTGTTGACCGTTGTATAGCAATCACAGAGAAGCAGAGGAAGCAAAGAGCGGCGGCTGACGACTGACAGGAAGCAATCATTGCTAATCACTGTGAAATGATTATCTACGTAATTACTCAAGTAACTCCGTGGCTTTAACGCCCAGTAAGCTCTGAGGGTAATATCAGGGCGTACCACATTATCTCGTCCTCAAACATTACTGCCAGATATCCATGGCAAAAAAGAGAAAATGAAATTAAATTATTGCCAGATATTGATGATGAAAAGAAGAAGAAGATATAATTTAATTAATGTTTTTGGAGGAACTAATTTGCAATCATGCAAAAGAATAAAGTACGTTCAAATGAAAAGAAACGCAGGCAAAAATCATATAAACCAGTTAATACTCAAAATACGGTGTAACAATCTTGTTCTCCAAAATCAAATACTTATAATTCGATCTACGGATCTATTCTACTCAAAAGGCCGTGCAACAAAACCAGTAAAACTTCTTTTTTTGTCAATCAATACTCACCTGTGGAACCATTGCTAAGAGAAATTGATTTGACAATAAGACCAAAAGCCTGCAAAAGACTAACGCTAATTACAGTTATCAAATCAAATCTAAACGACTACACGGATCTAGTATTGGAGATAGTTAGTTCTAGTTCTGGGCAGAGCGCTGCCTAAAGATCAAGCGTAAAGGGCAATTGTCCATCGAATCTAAAATACTGCTGAGGGTTAGTACTGGTTAGTCTGTACGGGTACGGGGAGAACACAACGGGAACGCCAGAGGCTGTTGAAGGGAACTCTGCAGGCAGCGAGGGATGGCTGGTGTTAGAGGGTGCATTCAGTGTTAATCAGCCTTCAGACCAAACGTGCAAACGTGCAACCAGTGAAGAGAAAAACCAACAAGAACAAGACAACGCTCGACTGACCCACACTGAAACAACCAGAAGGTGGCCTAGCATCTACATGGGGTTGGGTGGGAAGGGATGGGAATGAGGGTGGGTGGAGCTGGGGGAAGTGGTGGCGGTGGTGGTGGCTGGGAGGGGGGTATTAAAGGAGATAGCAGACAGCAAGGACTACCCCAGGAAGGTTGGAAGAAAACAGGAGTCATGGGCCTAAACGCAGTTGCTCTGTCTGTCTGTCTCTCTCTGTATGCGTGTGCGTGCGTGCGTGTACGTGCGTGCGTGCGTGAGTGAATGTGTGTGTGCGCGCGCGTGCACCCCTATGTGTGTGTGTGTGTGTGTGTGTGTGTGTGTGTGTGTGTGTGCGCGCGCGCGCGCGTTTAAGTGCGTGGGGGGCGGGGGGTGGGGGGGGGAGGGGGCGGAGGAGGGGGGCTGTTATCACTCAGATGCAGATGTGACCTTGAAATTAGGTCTTGAAATTAGGTTACGCTTACTATTCTAGTTTAAGGCATAACTGAACACAGGTATTGGTTATGCAAAGCTTGACACATCTCGATATCAAACTGTTTCCGAGAAAGAGCCATCGTTAAGGTTTCTTCAGCAGCTGTGTGGCCGGATAGACACACGCACACACACACACACACACTCACACACACACACACACACACACACACACAGGGGTGCACGTGCGCGCGCCCGCGCGCGCGCACACACACACACACACACACACACAATGACATTCCAAACTACACTGCCCAAACCATCGGCAACACACACACACAACAGTTCAATCGATTCACAAACAGAACAAACTGACTGATAGTACACAAACATGGGGTACATCCAAACAGTGACCTGCACTGCAAAACTGACTGTAAAACCATTACACAATGCAGAAGGAGATAACACACTGAAGGGTAAGAGTTCCACTCCTGGGCCCAGGTTCAACACACGAGTGAAGAAGCTGAGCGCCACTCATGCAAGCAAAGGAAACGTCTATTCACACCCACTCCAAAAGTATTGACACTTAGTGGTTATACCTGCCACCAAAGCTACTGGATCTGAGCAAGCGGCCGAGCCTAGACTCGCGGAGATTCCTAGCCAGTCTGCGTAAACAGTAAATATATACAGCAGTTCAATGTTAGCCACTAGACACATACACAGAGAAATCAGTGAAGAATAAGCGCTATAATTATAATAAATAATGCAGCCCTGTTCATTTTCAGGACCTGGTCTAAGGTACGCAACTTTGTAAAATGTGAAGCTGAAATGATAATGGTTATCTCCCATTGAGCGCGTGCAGCTCTCAAGAGGTTTCAAGGCGGTTGCCTTGTTGTTTACCCTTTTTTCTTTCTCTCTTTTCTTTCTTTTCTCTCCCCTTGCTCAAAGTTTCAAGATCTGATCGAACGAATCAACCTTTCTTCTGTGGTGGAGTCATGAAAGAGAGGAAAATACATATGCATCTATGCCAACATTTTACACAATGCTTATTTGGAGAAAAAATAATAATTAAAAAATCGTTTTCATGGAGAAACGCTCCAAGAATCGGCCCTCAATCGCACGACCGACATTCCGTTATTTCAGAAGAACAAACCACTTGTCATATTAAATATTCTAATGCTTGCAAGAATCTGGCATGATAACAATGACACTCTGGGTGCATTCCGTACTAAATTCACTGGAAGGCAGACAATCCACAGGCTACTGAGCAAAGCTTGTGTGATAGCGAAGAAGGTACTCCAGCTCAAAGGTTCAGCAACTTTTTCATACATATTGCGCTGATGTTGTGATTTTAATACACCAAATGAATCTTCACGGGCCGAAGTCTTATTGACAGGCTGACTTTCATTCAGTGTGCATCCAATTTACACACACGCTTCGTGTATGGAAGACAACTGAAAAATTGTGTCATCGGATTTCCTAGAGTTGGTGTGGCAGTTGCTGGACAGTTTCTCAAGAATGCGGGCAAACAACTATGAACAGTCACAGATCCCAAAACCGGTTGTTCACAAAGATTAAATCTCTCAGAAGGTTATAGACAACGCCGATTTTAATACAACACAAAACATGCGCGAATTTTCGGGGTTAAGACCCTTTCTAAGCAACAGATAAACGATGATAAATGAAATGTTTATCTGCTTGCTGCTTGAAACAGAGAAGAAAGATGTACCCTGAAAATATGCGCTTGTTTTGCGTTGTCCAATTAAAATCACCGTTCTTTTTAACCTTTTGCAACCGTGGGTGTTATTTCAGAATGCTTGCAGTCATTTTTAATTCTTCAGTCCACAGAGTCAATGCTTTGACAATTCATTGTCAGCTCGGTGAAATCGTTGTCGTTTCACAAAAAATGGCTGGAAAGTTTATAACGTATCACACACCTTACTTCTCCATAATTATTTCCCAACAGTTTGGCACGAGTGCTAATCTCAGAAAGGACAGAATCAGACTTGTATGCATTACAGTTGTCTTATCACCATGTTCACTCGCAATGTGGTATTGTAGACGGAGAAATGCGGTAGGGCGCAAAAATTACGTTTCTCTCTGCTGAGATCGATTCCAGAGCTATCCGATGTTGTCGCTGTGAAGTGTGGGACAGATCAGAGTACAGCCACAACTGTTTTTAGTTATTTTTTATTGCAATGTTTCACCTGAAGCCAGGAATACTTATTTTCGGACTTCTGCCAGCTCATTCAACTTCATTTTCCACGGTGAAACATAAAGCAACAAGTGACTTCATAGCCTGCGACTACCAATAAAACCATCTTCGCGTTCGACTAGGAGTTGGATTTCACGTTTCAGATCAACGACCACTCTGAAACTATTGTGACCTAACCCACAAAGCGTGAGCGTGTTATGTCGGCGTGAGGACAGTCTAGTGAATACAAGCCGCTTCCTTCCTTCTTTTCGTTCTCCTCGCTAGCACACAAGCATTACTCTGCCTGGATTTTCTCCCTTTCTGTGACAAACATCGTGTTTGCAGTCGTGAAAACGTTGTGCACAAGGGTTACAGGTTGCAAGACAATCAAAGGGCGCTTCTACTAAGCTTCGTGTTAAATAACTGGCATGGAAATCATGCTGATGTAAAGTAGTATGCATACGAATGACGACGACACTCTCACAGGTTACACCTTCGCAAAATGACAAAATGGCAAAATGCTGGTGTGTGCTTTTTTTTTTTTTATCAAAGCCAAAAACTCACTTTACTACGGGCACCAAAATGCAAAATTAATGATGCAAAAAAAAAAAAAAAAAAAAAAAAAGTGGGGGAAAAAAATCAGCGAACGCCAAGTCCATACCTGAGTCCACCTATTATATCTCCATTTGGAAAGTTGGTTCGGCCCGGGAACTTGCTAAGGAGCGGAGAAGTTGAGGAATGTTCAGTTTGTTCCGACTCTTCCTCGTCCCCAGGCAGTTTGCTGACGGTCGGCAGTGGTTTGACGTCTTCTTCGTCATCGTCACTCATCTCATCTTCCTCGTCTTCAGAGATGACAGGAAGAGTGTTGATTGCTGGCAGCAGGGTGTCGTCATCCTGAAGAGCAAGAACGCAATGTCTGTTACACAGCACTGATAGCTAACAGCTGGAACATCTCATGCTAAGCTATGAAAATAGGCCAGAAAAGGTACTGAACAGCTTTCCGTGATTACCAACCAGTTATACCTCAGATTTTGTTATCGTCTCGGTTTAGAGACGCTGAACAAATTACACAACTAATTTAACCACACCCAAAAGACATAGGATGATTTTTGGCCATGAAAAAAAGAAAGAAAAACAAAAGGAAAAAAAAGAGGAAAAAAATAAAAGAAAAACAACTTCCCTACCAACCTTACCTTGGACCTCTTCTGCATTCTGATGTGTCAACATTGACGATTACGACTCATTGTGTTCTAGACCAAACCTGTAGTATATCTAAGCCTTTCATTCTGTCACGTCATTGATTTGTATACAAGAAGTTTCATACCATGTAGTAAGGAAAAGATATTACTTCATCATATTTTTTTTATACTGTTTGTTAAAGAGTTATGTGCTAATTCTGTCCACGACAAAGTGTAACCTGGAGCTTTAGCGCTATTCCAAAGGAATATTCTCAGGAAATTTAAGGAAGAAAAGAACTTGTGAAAATGCTGCGATAAAATAAATGTGATGCTTGATAGAAAGAGCTGAGATCTGGGCAAACAGATACAAAACCGGCATGTCAGCTAAGAGATAGATCAAAATGAAAAGCCGAGCAAAGACAAAAGAGCATAAGCAGAAACAAAACTATTATGAAACAGTGAATAAGAAGAATACATCGTTTGCTGATCGTATTGAGAGTGATAGTAAAATGGTATTCTACTAATTCAAAATGACTACGTTGCCTGGAAATTGAAACAGGCAAACGATTTTGATCTGAACATGCTGTGTTTGTCTTTTTCTTTAGACCAAGATGCTAGTGAGAGTAAACAAAATGATTACAAGATATGATTTTGTATGCAGCATGCGTATATGGTAAAAAAATCCAAAAAAAATCAAACAAACAAAATCAACATTTAATTTAAAACAGATTAAAAATTCTAATTCCAAATAGTACTAAATAAGAGTTGTTATTTTTTTTAAATATTATTTTACACTGAAGCATTCACTGTAAACAAACTGTACCCATCAGAAAGAATAATCAATTACAATACAATAAATCAAAAGTATATGTCACATAAATATGCAGAAAACTCAATATTCAAGAAGAAAAAAAGGCATTCAGCATCAATAATAAAAGAATAGTAATAATTCTTGTGTGTGAGAGAGAATCAGAACAGAAATGTGCACAAACTAAACTCTTTCTCTTCAACCAGAATGCCTTACCCTCTTCAAAATGCGTTCAAAACGCGGAACAAACTGGAGAGAAAATTGTCACCGTTTAAAAACATATTTATATATATGCATTCAATTCATGCCAGTGTGATTGACAAACTACGACTGTATTGATCTATCGCTTGTGTATAACGCTATTCACTGCTTCCTAGCAAACTTACTGCGCTGTTGTCGCATGTGATTCGGAAAGAGTCAATGTAGCTTTACTCAGCGCGATTTTGAATAAAAACCGAAGTGGTGTACCTACAGTGCTGTCTGGTTACTACATGGCTGATGCCACGCGAAACTGCTGCCGTCTCCGAGCATGTTCTATATACACCATACAACCATGCACCAGTTTCCAGTGATACTCGGAGCCATACACATTCATCTGGTCTTTTAGTGCATGCTGGGCTGTTTGGGTGTTCCCGAAATCCACCGAATTGACTTGGACTCTTTAACGAGCCTGAGTAATGTGTTTATATGCATATAAACACACGTATTTGTTCTGATATCTAGCCATACACTGTCATATTGTTTGATATATGCGTAATATTATTCCCACCCCTTTATATATCATGCATATGAACACTTGTCGAGCGCCTCATCTCGAGATTAGTTAGCCCTAAGCGCTTTACAGTGGCAACCATATAGCACTGTTCTGTTTCCGAGCAGACCCACTGCGTTCTAGTCGTATACGACTGACTACAGCTTTACACAGCGCGTTCAGTGCTGTTTGATTGTTACATGGCTGGTGCCACGCGAAACTGCTGTCAGATCGGCGTACGTTCTGCGTGCATTATACAGCCATGCACCAGATTACAGTGTTACTTTACTCCAAGCCACATGGGCCTACGTAGGGTGCATGTGTGTTTAGCTGTAACCTGCCACCGGCACTTCTGG
>OY757541.1:44300018-44301145 GCA_963584105.1 Alviniconcha strummeri
GAAACTTCGGATTGCACCAACAGAGGGAATCACAATTTGAATGCTGTTTTGGAGTTTTTATGCATACATTTAGCTGAATCTTGTAAAGCGCAGTGAGCTGACCCTTGTCGATAAGATACTGCACAATACAAAAGACGACGACGACGACGATGACGATGACGACGACGACGACGTCGACGACGATGCTGACGATGATAGTGATGATGATTAAGTACATGACAACAGACAGTCAAGACTAAAAAATAAAAAAGCACACACACACACACACACACACACACACACACACTGACACCCCCACCCTCACCCACCCAATCCACACCCCACACACAAAACGAAGACAAAAAGCCTGTACCTCCCACGAGCATAGCGCAGACGGAAAAGATCTTCTCGGCGTTGGTGTTAGCTGACACGTTGCCGAAACCCACGCTGGTCAGACTGCTGCAGGTGAAGTACAAGGCGGTGACGTAGCAGGTCAGGGTGTCCGGCTGGCTCTTGTTGACCGTCGGGAAATCGATGCGCTGGGCCAATTCGTACAGCCAGCCTGAGACAGTCAACACATCAGTAAACCGGTATTCACCCCTGCCATCACGGGCCACAGCCAGTCTTAGACACAGTCAACCACATCAGTCAACCGGTATTCACCCCTGCCATCACGGGCCACAGCCAGTCTTAGACACAGTCAACCACATCAGTCAACCGGTATTCACCCCTGCCATCACGGGCCACAG
Source organism: Alviniconcha strummeri (assembly GCA_963584105.1). NCBI lineage: Eukaryota > Metazoa > Mollusca > Gastropoda > Provannidae > Alviniconcha > Alviniconcha strummeri. Next base: position 44,300,747 of record OY757541.1, read on the forward strand.
CCAGTCTTAGACACAGTCAACCACATCAGTCAACCGGTATTCACCCCTGCCATCACGGGCCACAGCCACATCAGTCAACCGGTATTCATTCCTGTATTCGGTGGACATAGCCAGACTTAGACACATCAACCACATAAGTCAACCGGTATTCACCCCTGCCTTCACTGGCTACAGCCAGTCTTAGATGCAGTCAACCACATCAGAAAAACCGGTATTCATTGCTGTCATTTCATTCCATCACCAGTCCAAAGAATCAGGGTTTCAATTAGAACAAAAATCAATCATTCTATTTATCTACGAATGCGTCCATCCGATCATCCGACACGATAATGATCATCTGAAAATAAAGTGTAATTTCTAGTCAATTTCTAGTGTAATTTCTAGTTGCCCGGCATAATT
>OY757541.1:44301345-44306345 GCA_963584105.1 Alviniconcha strummeri
ACTCTTTGGACCTCGAAAACACTTATTCGGTTGAACAACTGTAGACTGGTCTTGGGTTTGTTTTCTTTTCCTTCATTTTCCTTTTCCTCCTTTTTTTTTTTTTTCCTCTTTTCCTTTTTCCTCCTTTTTGTTTGTATTTGTTGAACTGCTTCTGCATCCAGTTGTTATGCTGTAGCTTAGTGGTTTACATGTTTGTCGAGCTGATTCTGCCGGCTTCTTGGGCGTCGGAAACACATACCCGAATAAGAGGGTGTAGTTTTGTCCTGGCCTATTTTTTCCTCTTTGTTGCAATGCTTTTGGTTTTTGGATCTCGGTAAAACTTACAAGCTGCGCTGCTGTGGTTTGGTCTTTTTCATATTTGTCAAAACGAGACTGGTTTTTCAATCTCGAAAGCCCACCGCCCAAACATGCTAATCATAACCATGTGTGCGCGCGCGCGCGCGCGCGCACACACACACACACACACACACACACACACACACACACACACACACACACACACACACACACACACACACACACACACACACATTTCCATTATTACCATTAAGCATTTACCCTGTAAAGCTGCCGTAGTTAGGTCTCGTCTATACCTTGGATCCTTGGACTTCGGAAACACTTACCCGGTTGAGTTGCTGCAGCTTGGTCTTAGCTTTGTTCTGTTTGTTCAGCTGGCCGGAGATGTGATACAGTACTGCTCGACTTCGGCGTCTGGAGTAGTTGTAATTGTCTGGCATCTCATCATTGTCGTCATCGTCTGATTTTCCGGAGTCTGAGTCGTCCTTGTCCATGCTCCCTGTGTTGTCTGTGGGCAAAGAGTAGTTGAATTATCGTCGTGTCAGACGCAGAGAAACAGGTGCCCCCTTTTGGTTTCACCAATTATTAAGGTGACTAAAACTCGATGATCAGTCAACCTCAAGACCCGTGAGGCTAAAACATTATACACTCAGTGTCGTCGCGCTCCTTAACTGCTGTGTGGAGAAAGACAGAAAAGGTGACGATGGATTTAACAATACCGGCAACATCAGTGGTTATGATTATCAGCATCATCATCATGACTGAAGTCACTGCCTTCATCATCACTACCAACACCACTATTTGTATGCGTGTGTGTGTGTGTGTGTGTGTGTGTGTGTGTGTGTGTGTGTGTGTGTGTGTGTGTGTGTGTGTGTGTGTGTGTGTATGCGTGTGTGTGTGTGTGTGTGTGTGTGTATGTGTGTGTGTGTGTGTGTGTGAGTGTGTGTGTGTGTGAGTGTGTGTGTGTGTGTGTGTGTGTGTGTGTGTGTGTGAGTGTGTGTGTGTGTGTGTGTGTGTTTGTGTGTGTGTGTGTGTGTGTGTGTGTGTGTGAGAGAGAGAGAGAGAGAGAGAGAGAGAGAGAGAGAGAGAGAGAGAGAGAGAGAGAGAGAGAGAGAGAGAGAGAGAGACTCCTGCCTCGCACAGTCGTTATTTTTCATAGTCCATATTCCGTGCTATGGTTGAACGTAACAACCAATAGCAAAAAAAAAGCTCATGACCTCAGATCCGTCTCTAAATGAACACGTTTTACGCAGGCTTTTCCTCAATAAATATCCTTCTGAAAGTCACTTTCCGATTCATCCTTCCATCACATGGTCACGGTCGTGTTTTTTTAATGGACTGATGATAAACCAGACCCAGGATTACCCGATTAACCAGAACTAATTGGAATCGATATTACATGAAGTGTATAAAATGCCTCTAATGTCATCATTTTCTTTGATATACTCTTCCAAAAGATGTCCAGAATTTCAAATAAACTACTTATCGTGTGTGTGTGTGTGTGTGTGTGTGTGTGTGTGTGTGTGTGTGTGTGTGTGCTCTAGAGAAAGGTGAAACAAGCCCGAGCACGGAAGGAAAGGTATATGCCACATTTTCCTGGACTCCTTTGGTGATGTGCTTGCAGTGCACTGCGTTCATGTCAAATTAATGCTGTCTGTATTATGTGTATAGCCTGTTCTTTATGCACAGTCAATCCGTTTCTTAATTTGTGCAAGAGTTTAACCTTTCATATAAGGCCCACTTACAGTACCCTCGCTCGCATATAACAAGAAAACTAACAACAACAACAACAACAACAACAGCCCCTCTCTCTCTCTCTCTCTCACACACACACACACACACAACAACAACAACAACAACAACAACAACAAACAAAACAAAATTATTCATATGCGACATTTGTACTATTAAAAATAAACTGCACTGGCGTGCTAAAAGAATTCTTACATTCTGTCTAATCAAACGACATCGTAACAAAACCAAGTGGCATTATTCTGTCTTTTTCTGTGCGTTAAAAGAAATGGAAGTCCAAAATGTAGGATCTGGTCGATCTTTCTGCTGCTGCTACCAAAGATGTTTAGCCTACGGCTGAAATGTTAGCTTCATAGACAGATCACGTGTTAGCAAGTTTGAAAGTCAATGACATCAGCTGCTTAAACAAATAGACGAAATATGCCCCCCAAAATAGCGTTGCATTAATGAATCCGCACAAGTGCATGCTGCGCTGTGTTTTAACTAAAGATCAAAGTTTCTCTTCAGACAAAAACAGAAAAAGTGGCTATCCGCACAAGAGCACTCTGTGGTGTATTTCAGCGCTCTACAGCTTTAAGATCAAAGTTTCTCTTTCAGACAAAAACGGAAACAAATGGCAAAGTGGACCACTGAATAAGGACTCTGTTTGTGTTGCGTTACATTGGCAATTGGAAAGTACAGTAACTCATTCTGCTTCAGACTGATAGCTAACTGGCCTAATTTGCTGCTATTTAGATTGCATTTATTTGCATCTGTTTGTGCGTGTGTGCTTAGAGACATTTCTCTATTATACTTGTTCACTTTGCCATTTTTTAGCGAAACATCGTTTTCACCTTTGCAAATTGTCAAGCTTGCTTTGATGTATCAGGTTAAAATTGTTCTTGTACAGATCAAAGCGCACGTGATTTCAATACTTTGTTTAACCTCTGCTTAATATCTCGAACGGCTTTATTCAGCAATATTCATTATCTAGACTTTGCTTAGCCTTCATTCACTGTGTAGACTTTGTTTAACCTGCACTCATTATGCATACTTGATTTAGCCCATATTCATTATGTAGACTTTGTTTAGCCCATATTTATTATGTAGACTTTGTTTAGCCCATATTCATTGTGTAGATTTTGTTTATCCCGCATTTATTATGTCGACTTTGTTTAGCCCATATTAATTGTGCAGGTTTTGTTTAGCCTATAATTATTCATTATGTGGACTTTGCTTAGCCCATATTCATTATGTAGACTTTGTTTAGCCCATATTCATTGTGTAGACTTTGTTTAGCCCATATTCATTATGTAGACTTTGTTTAGCCCATATTCATTGGGTAGACTTTGTTTAGGCTGCATTCATTGTGCAGACTTTGTTTAGCCTATACTCATTATGTAGACTTTGTTTAGCCCATATTCATTGTGTAGACTTTGTTTAGCCTATACACTTTACGCAGACTTTGTTTAGACTGCATTCATTGTGTAGACTGTGTTTAGTCTAGATTCATTATGTAGACTTTGTTTAGCCTGCATTCATTATGTAGACTTTGTTTATCCTATATCCATTATGTAGACTTTGTTTAGCCCATATTCATTATGTCGGCTGATCTGAGATGCATCATCTGGCCTCTGTTTGATATCTCAACTGACTTTTTTTCCCCTCTCGCCTCTGTCACTGTGTTAAGTATCATACGTGATTTCGTTTCTTTCTCGACTCTGTTACTGTGTTAGGTATCATGATTGATTTCGTTTTTTCATGGATCAATACACGCAAGGAAAACATCGACCGCTTTTCTTCAACCTTTGTTCTATAAGTCAAGTGACTCGTTTGGCCGCCGTGCCAAGCATGATTTTATCTCGCACATTATCTAGTTTTTATTTAACATCTGCTCAGTGTCTCGACTGGCGTTTTTCCCACTATACTATACTCTGTCCATGCTCAGTATCTTGACTTTTTTGCATGATAAGTAAGCCAGTAGCGGAACACAAAGGACAAAGTAAGAAAAATCAATCTGTGAGGTCAGTGTTGTACGGGGAAGCCGTTTGGCCTTCAGGCGATGGCATTTCTCACATTGACAGCAACGCGGACTCACGTTTGCTACCAAGCGCTGTTTCCATTTACATATTGTGACTGGTGAATTCTGCGCTCTGTGTGTTGTGTTTACATTGACAGCAACGCAGACTCACGTTTGCTACCAAACGGCGGTATTTCTACTTTATTTATTGTACCTGACTGGTACATTCTTTACACTTTTCTAGATTGTGCCGTGTTTACATGAACAACAACACAGACGCACGCCTGCTACCAAACAGGGCTGTTTCTGCTTTACATATTGTGACTGACTGGTGAATTCTGTGCACATTTCTAGACTGTGTCATGCTCATGAATATAATTATAATTGTATACGCTTATGACTTTCTGCTTCAGGCCAGATGTATTAACAATTGTTATTTATATTACATCCATGGAATTTGAAAACAGTAACAATTCACGTAAACATAGCGCACGTACCATCACAATAGCAAAATAGCCAATACTGTCGATGATGATTGTCGTCGTCATCAATGTTAAGCCATCAGCATCACTAGGGTCACCACCATCCTCATCACCATAGTTGCATTATCACCATCGTCGTCGTCGTCGTCGCCGTCATCATTATCATCATCATCATGACTACGACGGCGGCGGCGACGACGATGATGATGGTGATGACGTAGTGATGATGATGACGATGATGACGACGACGGCGGCGGCGACGGCGACTACGGCGGCGGCGATGACGACGACGACGATGATCGTCATCGTCGTCGTCGTCGTAGTCATCATCATCACTACCACCACCATCAACATCATCATGCGAAGTACTCACCGTTGATGTCCGTGGAGCCGTTGTCAGGCGTGTTGACGTTCTTCTCTCTGGTGATGTCTTTGTGGGAAACGAGGAAGAGAACGACCTGCCGCTTTTC
>OY757541.1:44311345-44320149 GCA_963584105.1 Alviniconcha strummeri
CTACAGCCAGGCAATGAGTGTGAGTGGCTTGCTGTAAAATAACAATGAGGAGTTTATAAGTTTTGCTATGGCCTGCAAGTCTTGACAAGATTACCACTCTCAGAAGCGTATCAGAAATAAACTCCCATTAAGGCCACCTCCGTTGTGTATTCCTTTATGCACTTAAAGGGTTTCATCTATTCTGCCTTACGAAAGACACCCTTGACTGACCTACAATAACAAGCCGGCTATTGTGTCCCAAGACAGGCGACCTTCAGTGACCTAAAATAACAAATCCACCAACTCCAGTCGCCCCTCTGTCCAATTTTCTGGAGAAGGTTAATGATACACCGGTACTCACCATTCTTTTTGTAGAGAACCAGCTCCGGTTTTGTGTTCTTTCTTGCTCTCCAGGGCATCGTCGATGGTCTTGGTCTCCGTGTCCTGAAGTTTCCTCTCCATAGAGAAACTTGCACGCGCAGCCCTTGGCCATGACCTGAGCGCGGGCATATCCGGTCAGCTCGCAGAAACCATCCGAGCAGTACACGATTGGCCAGCCTGTGGCTTGCGCGTTGCCAAGCACGAAGTTGCTGTCTGAAACCTCACAAAAAAGAAAAAAGAAAAAAAAGTAGCCCATCTTTAGCGGAACTGAAGGAACGTGATCGTTTCGTTTAGAAGAGAATGGAAGGGAGTGCAGGCGCACGCATTTCCAGCCCTGTCCAACCTTTTTCTTCTTCTCTTTTTCTTCTCCTCTCCTAAACCACTCCTTCTTTTGGGGCGTTTTTGTTTTGTTTGTTAGAAGCGTGTGCAGTAGCCTATATGCCAGTACCTGCAGGGGAAAAGGGCAGAGGGGTGAGGACTGGTCTTGTGAGTGAAAGGCACCGTGCAGGTTGTTTGCTTTGCAAAGAGAGAATGATTAATGATAGGCGGTATGGTCAGGTATGTTTGTGTAGGTTAAATGCCGGCATGTTTTGTCGTTGTTGTTTTTATTATATTTTTTATCTTAAAAAAGAAATGGGGGGTGGTGGGGGGGGGGGGGGGTGGGGGGGGGGAGAAGTGCAATTCAGAGAAGAAGAAAAAAGAAAAAAAACCCACATCAACAACAACAACAATACCCCCTCTTTTTGGGGGGTGGGGGTGGGTGAGGGGGTATTGTTGTTGTTGTTGATGTTGTGTTTTTTTCTTTCTTTCTTTTTTCTTCTTCTCTGAATTGCAAGGACCTGCAACTTTAACTCTGCTCTTCACTTTTAGATTTTGTTTTTGCATGCTGTTGTTGTTGTCTGTTGTTTTTGCAGTTTTGTTTTGTTGTTGTTTCTTATCCTGCTTACTACTCTCACATGGATTCGCCTCTCGCTTCTCAGCACTTATTAGTGTCATCATTCCTGTAGCCACCTTCTTCTTCCTTCTTAGTACGTGCTAGTGTCTTTAGCCCTGTTGCCACCCGCCTCTCCTTTTCTAGTGCTTGTTAGTTTCTTCAGCCCTGTAGTCATCTTCCTGTCGATATCCCTTCCTGGTACGTACTGGTTAGTGTCTTCGGCCCTGTATTAATCTTCCTCTCCTTTCTTAGAACTTGTTAGTGTTTTCAGACCTGTCATCATCTTCATATCCCGTCCTGGTACTTATTAGTGTCTTCAGTCCTGTAGTCATCTTCTTCTCCCTTCTTAGTGCTTGTCAGTGTCTTCAGCCCTGTAGCCATCCTCCTGTGGATATCCCTTCCTGGTACTTGTTAGTGTCTTCAGCCATGTAGTCATCTCCCCCTCCCCCCCCTTCTCCCCCCCCCCCTTAATGCTTCTTAGTGTCTTCAGGCCTGTAGCCATCTTCCTCTCCCTTCTTAGTGTTTGTTAGTGTCTTCAGCCCTGTAGCCACCTTCCTCTCCCTTCTTAGTGTCTTCAGCCCTGTAGCCACCTTCCTCTCCCTTCTTAGTGTCTTCAGCCCTGTAGCCACCTTCCTCTCCCTTCTTAGTGTCTTCAGCCCTGTATCCACCTTCCTCTCCCTTCTTATTGTCTTCAGCCCTGTAGCCATCTTCCTCTCCCTTCTTTGTACTTGATAGTGTCTTCAGCCCTGTAGCCACCTTCCTCTCCCTTCTTATTGTCTTCAGCCCTGTAGCCATCTTCCTCTCCCTTCTTAGTACTTGATAGTGTCTTCAGCCCTGTAGTCATCTTCCTCTTCCTTCTTAGTACTTGATAGTGTCTTCAGCCCTGTAGCCATCTTCCTCTCCCTTCTTAGTGTCTTCAGCCCTGTAGCCATCTTCCTCCCCCGTAGTATTACAGCCATGCGGTACTATTTACTGCCTTCGGCACTGCAGTCACCTTCTTGCCCCATCTTAGTATGTTTCAGTATCTCCAGCCCTACGCTCACCTTTCTTGTAAGCTCTGTAGCTTAGATTCCCAAGTTCCAACATCTGCTTGCGATAGCCTATGCAGCTTTGTTGTTCAAAGAGCTTTGTCTGCAGCTCTCGGGTCGATGAACGGTACTAAGGACGAGCAGGATGGAAATCCCCACAGAAGTAAGAAGAGATAGCGAAAGGAAGGAAGACAACAAGAAAGGGATTTTAGGGCCAAAGCCTTCCGTCTGCTCCAAGAGAGAGAGAGAGAGAGAGAGAGAGAGAGAGAGAGAGAGAGAGAGAGAGAGAGAGAGAGAGAGACAGAAAGAGACAGAAAGAGACAGAGTAGGAAAGGGAGGTGTGTGTGTGTGTGTGTGTGTGTGTGTGTGTGTGTGTGTGTGTGTGTGTGTGTGTGTGTGTGTGTGTGTGTGTGGTGTGTGTGTGTGTGTGGTGTGTGTGTGTGTGTGTGTGTGTGTGTGTGTGTGTGTGTGTGTGTGTGTGTGTGTGTGTGTGACACAGAGAGAGCGCGCGCGCATGCGTATGTATTTTAGCGTAGTAATTTTGTACACTATTTTATATGTACCTGTTTTACATAATCGCAATGTGTTTGTGTTTCAGTAATTTTGTTATATGTTCTACAAGTACATATTTCATATTAGTGCAATGTATTAAGTATGTAATATGTATTATTGACTGCGTGTATATAATATGGGTAAATGTAAATGATATATGTTCATGTATGCAAATAAGCGCGATGAGCTCGCTCAGAGTTGATGAAGTGATGTTTAATGTCCTCAGATGTCAGTTGACATATTAGGGACACTCGCTCAGAGTTGATGAAGTGATGCTTAAAGTCCTCAGATGTCAGTTGACATATTAGGGACACTCGCTCAGAGTGGAATAAGGCTATTATTATAGAAAATTACTGCATTATTATTATTACCATTCAAGGATGTTTAATGCAAAGAAATAAGTCCAAGTCGCAGAGAGAGAGGGGGGGAGAGAGAGAGAGACTGACAGAGACAGAGAGACAGAGACAGAGAGACAGAGAGAGACAGATACAGACAGACAGACAGAGAGCGACAGAGACAGATAAGGGGCGGGGGAGGGGGGGGGGGGGCAGGGAAGGAGGGGGCGGGGGAAGCTGAGAGAGACAAAAAGCAAACATGTAAGACAGACGAGAGACAGGAAGGCGTGTTCGGGTCGATGTCTGAATACGCTGAGGGGAATGTCTTCTGCCTTTTTATTCCCCAGTGGTCTCCCCTTGCCGCTTTTTCGCGGCCAGTTTCTGTCATACCTCTCTGAAATACGACACTCCCACACACCTCCATCCCCATTTTTTTAATATTTTTTTTTTTAATATGTAAATTCAATGAAGAATATATCGAGGGATCTATTGCGAAGCATATATAACATGCACTGCTTGCATTAAAAAAGTAGTCTTTCAAATGTGCACTGAACAAGGTCGTCTTCAACGGTTACCCTTGCCTTGAATGTTTCAGCCCTGATATGTGGTTGACTGGGCTCAAAGCACCGAATAACTAATAACTAAATAACCAACTAACTAACATTGAATGCTGTTCAACACCCAGCAACGAGGCTTGGCCCCCTCTGCAGAGAACCCACACTTATCAGAAGTTCTTCCTTTAAAGCCTGCAGTATGCCAACATAAAGCTTTGAATGCTTCGCCTACTGCCATCGATTCTGCTGTTGTTATGTCTGCATGGCTGCTTCATTTGACCTCATTTTTCTTCAATTGTTTTCAAACATCAAGTGACGCATGCCGTATGTTAGTTGCTGGATTATAACGCCCCGTCAACCTCACACAGTCACGCCAGGACGATCCGTAAAACAGATATGTCTACTTGCCGCATGATGAAATGTGTCTCGATTAGAGTTCTGTAATGTCTTTGACTTGCATTTCTACATGATACGATCTTTGTGGTTAACCGTGCGTTAAAAATTAAGACTCAAGCTGAAACATTAACAACCTTTTACATCGATGCACAGACGGTCACTACTCAGTAAACTATTTCTACAAAACCTTTCACTGATGGGAGGCTTATTCATTGGTCTGCCTGCTATCAATTTTACGCGTACCCAACATCGCTTGGAGGACACGTGAGAAACGTGCCCGGCGTATGCAAAAAGGACGAGTTTTACCAGTATTACGTACACATGAAACAATTTAGGTTCAGGGGTTAATTAGTTAGCTGATGCCAGCGGATGGCAAAGCCTTGGCTAAGTGCAGCACGCAATTGCCAGGCTGTTTCAAGTATCAGCTTGCAGTCAGCAGGCTCTTTGCCAAGTATACAGACAAATAGCTGGATAATGATGAAGATATTCACAAAAGCGATCGTCTGCAGCGTCAACGATTTAAGAGAGAGACAGACAGACAGACAGACAGAGAGGGAGGGGAGAGAGAGAGAAAGAGAGAGAGACAGGCAGACAGAGACAGACAGAGACAGAGAGGCCACTATTATCTTTGTGAAATTGTTACATGAGTTTATTTGATGAGAATATGAAACGTATTTCTGTTTCTTAAAGTTGCGTAATATTTTGGCTTGAGTATGCTATCTTCGAAGCATGTACTTTAGATTGTGCACGTCGCAACAGGTCTCCATGCGCGCAGTTCTTGAGTTTTGTCAGACAAGCATAAGATATATATGCCTGTACTGACCAGTTTCAGACATTCCTGTAGAGAACGCCCCCTAGCTGCGTACCAAGCAATCACTTGTGGAAAGGGAGAGCAGGCGTGTTTGCATTGTCTGAGTTGTGCCCCTTGCGGTTTTCCAGACAAACACTCCAAGGATTAAATCACCCACAGGCTCGACTGATCAAAGCTGACAGAATTATTTGATGAAAGCTGACAAAATCATTTGATGAAAGCCGACAAAATCTTCTTAGGAAAATGTCATGGCGAAGGCGTTACTACAGTGCAAGTATTTGTTAGTTCTCTCTCTCTCTCTCTCTGGAAAGTGGTCTACCAAAGAAACTAATTGATGGCATGGTAACTTTTAAAAGCAGCTTTCAAAAGATGCACAAAGTTAATGAGAACGCCTCTTCTTACGCAGAATATTACCAGTCAGCTTTGTCGAAGGACGTGAAAAGAGACAGCGATCGACCGGTCACCTTAAGTATGAGATAGCGTGATTGCCAATCAACTCAACAGTGCCGTTGCATGACCACTCCTTCACGGCAACATTGAGAATACTTCTGGGAGATGGGGTGTGTCGCGTCCGGCTTTCCGGAACCACCAAATGCCACGTGGAACTGAACTGAACTGAATTGCTTCGTTTCACATTTTTAAACGTTTCGAAACTTCCCCCAGAAATGATGAACTGGTCGGTGGCTGATACAGCCTTCGGATACATCTTACCTTTCCTCTGTTGAGTACAGTGACAAGGTTTGAATGTAAGTAGATTTAAGATTAATTAAAACATATTCAAAACAATTGAAAATAATTAAAACAGATAAAAGGACAGTTGGATGGAATCTTTTTAGTCAACGTATATCCAAAAGAAGACAACTCTAAGTCCCAGTTTTCATTGCCGAACAACAGAAGACATAATATTATTATTTTGAATATTTTGCCTTTTCTTGTATATCGCGTACGTATCACTCAGCGGATGTTGTAGAACATTCTCTTCACCGAGATTCCATTCGAAAAAACGCCGAGAGTAATAACATCGCATAATGTATAAAATATAAAATAAAAACTGCATTGCATAACCTTTGACATTAGCCACCATCGGCCGTTTGGATAATAGACACCGAGAACATAAACAACCTCTTTTACGTTGAAACAGCCTAATTACGCTGAATTAACAAAACAAAACAGCACATAATACGCTGTAGCCAGAATATAGGTTTTGATCTGTTTTGTTACTTTCGATTCTAAATTTGAGCTAAACAGCTACCTCATCTCTGTGGAAATGTCGATGTAATTTATGAAAATTGTTGCGTCACTGCTTCAGGACATTATCTCTGCATTGCTGTTCTAAATGGCACTGACAATGAGCCCGACCTCAGCTCTTACAACACACGGATTCGGAGCCATAAAACAACGGTGATCAAACCGTTCTGGTGAAGACACTCTCAGGATCTGCTGGCATTTGGTAGGGCGTTATTGCTGACTGGGCGGGGATATATAGCTCAGTGGTGGCGTGCTGGACTCGTGATCGGAAGGTCGCGGGTTCGATCCCCCAGCAGAAGCGGCGGGAGAATTTTCTATAGTTTACTTTCTGCGCGGACTCTTATTTCTGTATCCGTAGCATCCCCGTGGTACTGCAATAGCTCATAAAAAGACCTCAGTCATTTTGCCAGACGTGCAGGTTGCTGCGTATCGTTAAGCACGCACACAACCTTCACACAAAGAAGTCGAAGGGGGCTGACTATATAACGCCGTCCAGGAATAGTGTCGGAACCCATTCTGCCTTCTTTTGCGCCCCCCCCCCCCCCCCCCACACACACACACACACATCACCATTCTGCCTTCTTTTGCCCCCCCCCCCCCAAAAAAAAACAACAACAACTTCCCCTCTCTCATCTCTGTTACATTCCTTCTGTGTGGTCGTGTGTGGGGGTGGGGGTGGGGGGGGGGGGTATGTGCGTGTGCGTGAGTACGGGTGTAGTGCGCGAGGAATACAGTGTTACGGTTATATAATATTATCTGTGGGTTGTTTTGGATACATGCTTGTTGATCATGTAAAGCGTGTGTTCATCCTTGTCGGTGACATACCTGGATATAAAAATGACCGCTATTATTAGCAGTAGTAGTACTAGGGAAACGAGCTCACACGCAACTCTTCAGGGAACGCTCGTCCACGGTCTCTCAGCTCGCTGTGCCGTTATGGATAGATCCTTGGTCTTAAAGACAGGAACAGTGCGCGCGAGATGATCTCCATCAAACTCCGAGCATCGCTTTCCGGCACCTTCCTCCAAACTCTGCCAGATTTAGTTACGCCACTGAAGGGGCACTCTTTGTCTCCGCGCAGCTGTCCACCGACGCGGTCAGCGCCCTCCGAAAGGTTCGGGTACTGATAAGACTGTGGAAGCAACCTAGCGCCCAGGCACGCACGTAAACATGAGACGCGTCCACCCCAGGTAAAAAATAGATCCGTCTCGATTCAAACGATTTTGGTTTTATTTGAGCTGGCGTAAGCAACACGGCAATATCCAAACAAACGTCTGATATAATTTGAGTTGTTTAATACAAACTTACGACTGTTTGAGCACCAACAAAAAACTGCTCGTTAGCTGACAGTTTTCTGGGACCTATGGCTTAACTAAATACGGCAGTGGTTGAAGGAAGGATGTCGTAAACCAGTGCTTGGAGTCTGGATCTCCACTTGATCGTAGATCATTCTCGAATGCCGGCCCCTCTGTGCGCGCTTGTGTACGTGTGTGCGTGCGTGTTCGTTTGTGCACGTGTGTACATGGGTGTGTGCGTGTTCGTGTGAGCGCGCGTGTGTGTGTGAGGGGTGTGTGTGTGTGTGTGTGTGTGTGTGTGTGTGTGTGTGTGTGTGTGTGTGTGTGTGTGTGTGTGTGTGTGTGTGTGTGTGTGCGTGCGTGCGTGCGTGAGTGTGTGTGATTGCGTGTGTGTGTTTGTGTATGTGTGTGTGTGTGGTCGAGTGCGCGCGCGCGCGTGCTTGTGTTTTGATCAGAACAAAATCGAAAACAGGTAAAAGTTTAAAAAGAACGCCTTTTTCAGTTAGACCGCAGCACAAAGCAGTGTGAACTTTCGAGGTATATCCCTTTTTCAAGCGACAAACGAACAAACAAAAGTGTGTCCTGGACACCTCAAGAGACTTTGTCTAACCGCAGGCTAAATGCTTTCATTGCCACTCCAATTCTCACAGCTTGTTTGCACGTTTGTTGATTTGAAAGGAAAAAGGGCCTACTCCGAAACACTGCACTGTTCGGTTTAAAAGGCAACACTCCTTTTAACCGTGTGTGTTTGATCACTCATCTCAATACAAAAGCAAAAATCCTGTCAGCCCGATGTAAAAATAAGAACTTCTCAGAAGAGTTCTGCTTAGTTCAGTTCAGTTCAGGCTCAGTTCAGCTCAGTTCAGCACGGTATCAAAATGCTCGAGACAGCCCATATGCGCATCCTTCTCTAAAGAACTTCCCCAGTGATGCCTTTGAAACAGTTTCAATGTTGGTCCAGTAGACGATGATCAGGCCCTTTCTCGTCCTTTCCGGGACGTTTGTGAACATAGTTTCTAAACGCAAAATCTGAAACAAGAATGACTTGCTTACTCCGACAATATGCATGCTATGTTTCGTCATAATAAATGGTGTTCTTTTTAACCTTTTGTGTGTTCACAGTTTATAAACAGTTTAATGAATGCTACTGACCGGAACACCGTCAGAATGAGCAACCTGCGGCAATTATACTGACGACAAATAGTGTGACAGACACAGCGACGAAACTACATGTAAAACTGTCGTCTTGACGAAGCATCCAGCAGACGCGTGGGTAACCTGTGTCGTGTGG
>OY757541.1:44320349-44322849 GCA_963584105.1 Alviniconcha strummeri
CGAGGCAACTTCGGCTGAATCGATCAAGGCCATGGGGCTTTAACTAAAATGGAGACCGAATCATGCGTTAGAGAAAATCCGTTGTAAAAACTCTCTCTCTCCTCTCTCTCTCTCTCTCGCTCTCTCTCTCTCTCTCTCTCTCTCTCCTCTCTCTCTCTCTCTCTCTCTCTCTCTCTCTCGTCTCTCTCTCTCTCTCTCTGTCCTCTGCAATGGGTCGTTTAATCTAGAACTATCCCACTCTCTCTCACCCTCATCTCCCTCTCCCCCCCCTTTTCTCTAGCTTCCAACCCCCATACCCACACCTACCCACTTCCACACACCCCGCCCACACACACGTAACCTTTTTGTTTATTTCTCTCTGTCTCTCTTTCTCTCCCCCCCCCCCTCCCCCTCCTCTTTTCTTTCTCCATGGAGTATCTTTCTTGTCCATGGAGTATCTTTCTTGTCCATGGAGTATCTTTCTTCTCCATGGAGTATCTTTCATTCTCCATGGAGATCCTCCACATTGTCCAGAAAGAATTCCGCACATCAATTCTCTTTAATTTCCAGTCTATTTCTCTTGGACTTTACCAGTTGCCATTCATCTTCTGCAAAAACAATAAACTTATTAAGTCAGACAAGGAGATTCTCGGACTAATCGGTGTCCATCTCTTACTTGGAACTGTGCTGGGTCAGTTTTCTGTCACGAGCTTCATTTCACAAAACAACAATGCAGGCGTGCTAAATGCTCTCGTCTCCTTTTGGAATCACTCTGTGTTTTTCTCTAATAATATATATTATGTGCCTCGCCTTGGTTCAGTTTCAGCGAAACAGAGAACGGCAAAAGACGAAGGGAAAAAAGTACTTCTGTCAAGTGTGCGATTACTCGTTCCTAGACTAGTTTTATTCATATTTTTTCAGTTCTTTTAAACATAGTTTGCTGTGTTTGTCTACTTTTGCTTGAGTGTGTGTGTGTGAGTGTGTGTGGTGTGTGTGTGTGGTGGTGGTGTGTGTGCGTGGAGGAGACTTAGAGAGGGAAAGAGAGAAAATCAATATTTTTATTTTATGTCTGCTCACAGAAAGGTGATACTAGACCCAAACACAACCAAATAAAAAAAAAAAAATTGTATCCCCATCTCTGGTTCTTTCATCCTATTTTCAAGTAACGTTTTTCCTGTTGTTGCGGGTCACCTAACACTGGTTGCACAGTTCTAAGAGGTGTCACAATACGTGGGTATGGAAGAGAATTTAACTGAGTGGAGAGATGCTTGATCCCTCACGTGGTGCCAGACAAGACAGGGGACTGCATGCTGAAGCTCTATCATTGTTATCTTGGCCAGCAGCGAAGTGTTTATGTCGACGGTGAATGCTGTTTTCTGTCTTGGCCTATACTGACCACATTTTATCTATAACAAAATTATTATAATCTGAAACATAACTGACTGCTAGCTGTCTGAAGCAAGATCCAAACTCACAAAAGGGTTTAAAACACACACGCATGCAGGGGAGAGGAGCGGGTCTCTTACTCTCAGCGTTTTTTCTTTGTTTCGTTTTTTTTCCTTGTCTTCCTTCTTCCTCTTTTTCTTCATTCTTTCATTCCTCCTCCTCCTCCTTCTGTCCTTTCTCTCGCTCCGCCTCTTCCCCCATGCTAACGCTGGTGCTCAGCAGGCAGACTAGAGACGCACAAAAGATCAGGCCTCCGATAGCAGGAACTGATCGGTACATGAAGCCTTGTAGAGGCGATGATTGACGACGGCCCGATGGCCGCCAGGGTGGCAATTTTCCCGGATTGGAAGTAGGTTTTCATCTGACCGCAGACACGTGGACAACAACCGACGGCCTACAGCCTCGGTCGCCCCCAGACGACGCAAGCCCCTTACCCGCCTATCTTAAATGCCACAAGTCTGTGATTATCCGCTCGTGGCCGTTGGGGCCATAAGTGCCCGGACGTGACGTTTCGGCTGCGCACGCACTCTTACTCGCCAACGGCGAATCACGAACACGGTGTATTAGAAATAAAATCTCTTCACAAAAGTTGATTTCCCTTCTTTCTTTCTTTTTACAATTTTTTTTTTTTCTTTTTTTTTTCTTTTTTTCTTTTCTTTTCTTGTCTGTTTCGTTTTCTTATTTTCTCGTTTTCGTTTTCCTTATTTTGTCTTTCTTCTGCGTTAGTATCAGTTGAATAGCCAACAAACAAGGGAGCCAATTACGCTCGAAAGACGTCAAACATCAAACGGGCCTGAGTTATCTGTGGCAAGTCACAGGGTGGCGAGAGGTCGCGCACACAAGAGGCACATCCTCTCGCCACCCTGTGACTGACAGATGAGCTTCAACCAGTCAGCGCTTGCGTACAGACACACCCCATTAGACAAAACTGAGGGGAGCGGAAGTACTATTTTAATGTAAGCAAAGCACTCGCCTGTTGCTGTTTAAAAAAAAAAAATGATCAAGCGCCTCGGGACTGTGCAACCATCAACGACTTTGAACGCACGTTGTGTTTACTCTGCTTGTCTAAGTAGGC
>OY757541.1:44332849-44337849 GCA_963584105.1 Alviniconcha strummeri
CCGAAGTGGTGTACTTACAGCGCTGGCATGGCTGGTGCCACATGAAACTGCTGCCGTCCCGGCGCGTTTTGTGTACACCATACAACCATGCACCATGTCACTCATACAAAGCCATATATATGCGTGTTTAGCTGTAACCTGCTACCTACATTTTGGCAGGATGACCGGGGTCTTTTACGTGTTACTGTGGTAACACGGGGTGGAACGGATACCAAAATAATATTCAGCACAGAAAGTAGACCCTGGAGAAGAAAATTCTCCCATCGGTCCTGCAGGCACTCGAAGTCTGGCGCTCTAACCACTGAGGTATTCCCGCTCCCCAAAAAGTGTACCAAAACATGTGCTATTGTGCATTGATAGATACATGAATGGTTGATTTTTAGTGTTGTAAAATGTATTAAACACACTTATAATTTAGTGATGTGTGCTTGTAAATGGTGAAAAGGAATTTTGAATGTGTGAGTTGTCCTGGGGTGACTCTATGTGGTTGACGGGGCATTAAAATCCAACAACTGATAACCAAATACTGCTTCTCAGTTCCAACCTCTGGTCACGTTCACTGCGGTTTTACGCATGAACAAAACATCCATCTGAGTTTCCAACTTTATTTTACAACGAATGAATACAACCTTCTTTTCACTGGCCCTCTGTGCGTGAGTGCAGTCTGAGGAAATCCCCTTCTGAATTAATGATCTTCGTCATTAATATCTAGACGTCATGGAATAATCATGACCGATGTTTTGCGACCGCCAATAGAAATGTAATCAAGTCATTATCACTATACGGGTCAGCGAAGACTCCTTCTCTGACATGCAATTTTGATCACGGCCGTCCATATTTCCTGTCGAGTTGGCATGGCGTTGGCTGCTGGGATCAGCAGAGGGAAAAAAAGGGACGGGAAGAGGAGGGGTAGCGGATGTGATACGTCTTGTCTGACTGAGAGCTGGTCGTTGGAGGATCCTACAGAAGGAGATGGTTTGTTTTTGCTTGTAGTGCCAAAACAGAGAGGCTGATAAGGTCCGCAGTGTGTGTGTGTGTGTGTGTGTGTGTGTGTGTGTGTGTGTGTGTGTGTGTGTTTCTGTGTGTGCGTGTATGTGTGTTTGTGTGTGTGTGTGTGGGAGGGGGGGTGAGTGTGGGGGGTGAGTGTGTGTGTGTGTGTGTGTGTGTGTGTGTGTGTGTGTGTATGTGTGTGTGTGTGTGTGTGTGTGTGTGTGTGTGTGTGTGTGTGTGTTGTGTGTTGTTGTTGTTGTTGTTGCGTGTGTATGTGTGTGTGTGCGTGTGAGTGATGTGTGGTTGCGTGTATTGTTTTGTGTGTGTGTGTGTTGTGTGTGTGTGTGTGTGCGTGTGCGTGCGTGTGTGTGTGTGTGTGTGTGTGTGTGTGTGTATGTGTGTGTGTGTGTGAACGCGCGCGCGTGCATGTGTGTGTGTGTGTTTGTGTGTTTGTGCTTGTGTGTGTTCATGTGTGTGTGTGTGTGTGTGTGTGTGTGTGTGTGTGTGTTTGTGTGTGTTCATGTGTGTGTGTGTGTGTGTGTGTGTGTGTGTGTGTGTGTGTGTGTGTGTGTGTGCGTGTGTGTGTGTTGGAAGTGATGAGAAAGACGTTGAATGAAATGTTGAGGTGTATTTGTGTGTATACTTAGTTGGATTTCACTGTGCTTTTGGTTCTATATCTATTTTTGTCGACCTTATTATTCTCGAATGGTGCGTTTCGGGCTGACTTTAGATGTTAGCGCTTTATAAACACTCTCTTACAATTGTAACTGACGAAAGCTAGCCAGGACAATCACATGCTGCAACAGTAACAAGACTATGGTTAATCGCAATATGCTCCGAAATTACGACTTAGCAGGCAAAAGGCTAAAAGCCTATCAGCCGAAAGACTGATACGTCATGATGTATAGCACAGTATGACTCCATGCTGGCAAAGCCGAATGCGCATTGTTCAAGGGAGAGGAAAGTCCAGAAAATGAACAAGCATGAAAAGAATGGGGGGGAAAAAGACAGAAAATGAATAGCACACACACACACAGAGGCATGCACACACACACACACACACACACACACACACACACACACACACACACACACACACACACACACACACACACACACACACACACACACACACACACACACGCACGCACGCACGCACGCACACAAGGGACACAACAAAAGCGACACGAATAGGCCGCGCTAGGTATCACCTGCCACGCGAGTAAATGCAAGGTACATAAGCTCCATCAAGGAGATGAACACACAGATGCTGGATATAGAACTACTGGGCAAACCAGCCGCGAGAGACTCTGTGTGTCAATATTTACAACGACGTCTAAAACGATCACCTCTGCCACAACAAAACCAGGAGACGAGAACAGCAATGCTAATACAATGTCTCGGGGAAAAGTGCACAGCCTATAGCTTAACACACTGGCTTTACCTCTGCGGCTTTGTTTTGTGTGTTGCTTTTTTCCACGATTAACTGCACATGCTTTAACTGTGACATAGCCTATGTGTGTATCGCGCTCGTTGAAATGTTCACATTCGCTCAAGCGCGAACCAGTGTATACATAATTTACGACCCTGTATTGAGGAGTTTGTAACACTGGCAAAATGTGTTGGGCTGTTTGCCTGTGCGATAGTGAGAATCGGAATTATAAATGTCCCTCTGGCTTTGTTCCTTCCTCGACTTTCTTCTTCCCATGAAAGACTCCAATCAGCCATCGGACTATTCCGCCACTTTCCGATGAAAGGCTCCAGTCATCCATCGGACTATTCCGCCACTTTCCGATGAAAGGCTCCAGTCAGCCATCGGACTATTCCGCCACTTTCCGATGAAAGGCTCCATCAGCCATCGGACTATTCCGCCACTTTCCGATGAAAGGCTCCAATCAGCCGTCGGACTATTCTGCCACTTTCCGATGAAAGGCTCCAGTCAGCCATCGGACTATTCGGCCACCTTCCGGTCACGCTAACCGAGACACAATGAAAGTTTGATAAACAACAATGACAGCAGCTTCCGGAGCGTCTGCAATTGGGGGGGGGGGGGGGGGGGGGACGTGCACTGCGATGGAGAATTGTAATTGGACAGTTTGCTGCCTGCAGCTTGCATGTCCATCTGGGCCAATAGAAAATGGGTCAGTGGGAATCTACCCTACACCCCCACACCCTCATTCACCTCCCACTCCCTTCCTTCTATCGGCCAAGAGAAACTGGGTCAGTGGGAGTCTCCCATATACCCCTACACCCTCATTAACCTCACATCCCGTTCCCTCTATTGGCCAAGAGAAAGTGGGTCAGTGGGAGGTCCCCTACACCCCCACACACTCACTAACCTCCCATCCTCTTCCCTCTATCGGCCAAGAGAAAGTGGGTCAGTGGGAGGTTCCCTACACCCCTTCCCCCCTCCCCCACACACCCATTCACCTCCAACCCCCTTCCCTGTATCCGGCCGTTTTTACCTTTGTTCAAAACATCAGCAGTTCAAAACGGTCAGCCTGCGGCAAAAAGAGTTCAATTAACTGACATTCAACGAGGCCGCGGAAGGATTAATGGGTGTCATTCAGGGACAACTTAGTCAGACTACGAGTTCCTTAAAACACGCCAGAGACCCAGGATCACGTTCAACAAGAGGACGACTTACTGGGGACATGGAAACGTACACATTTCAGGGGTTTCTCTTCGTTTTGTCAGGAAACAGTCTGCACTAATTGCAGATTTCACAAGGCACGGTTTGCGAGTGGATGCCGAAATCGAGAACAGGGACCTTTCGCGCACCACTTATGCTGAAGTTGTCAAATCAGCTCTACTGATCCAAAATGACACTAAGTCGGCTTCAGAACGGTCGGTGGGTGCCTTCTGTTGAGCCTTCTGATTCTAAATATACTGGAAAAAAGTATCGAAAACAAAAATGGAAAGGGAATGAAAAACGTGACGTCAAATTTCACATGTCATCGACATCTCAAAACAAAAAAGACGTTAACAGGAAGAAGAAGGAACATGAAACAGAATCAAAAGAAACAAAGAGACAATCTGATATGCCTCTTGTGGCGATACTACATGATTCTGTACTAAATGGCGTGCAGGGGAAAAGACTAGGACGATCCTATGGATTTGCTATGTTCAAGCAAAGAACTGAGAAAACAGATGATATTGACAAATCACTAGAATCCGTAGATGGACCAGTAAAAGCGATCGTAGTACACAGCGGGATCAATGATATTAGAACAAAAGATCCTAAAGATGTCAGCAAGAAAATGGTGAAATCATTGAAAGGGATCTTGAAAGATCGTCCAAATCTGAAAGTTATCGTCAGTAAAATACCACCAGTGAAAAACTCAAACTTACAAGCAAAGAGGTGGATGATCCAAATATCTCATTTGTGGATCATGAAAACCTACACTTCACTGAAGGACACCGTCCATCCCAGTATGAAGGGGTCGTCTGTCATCGCGAGGAATCTTGGCAGACATATTCATAATCTGTTCTGGGAAAGGCCGAGGAAAATCGCCAGGCGTAATCTTCTCCAACCGTATAAATTACATCCACAGCAGTGTAGAGATTCATTTGGATGGCAAAGCCGTAGGCAGCCATGGTTGCGGTGGTAATTATTGAATACATATGAATAGACTAGAACGTCTGTCGAGGCACCAGCTGTATCTGAACCTTTAGATCTACAAGTACATTTGACGGGCACCAAGTATTAATTTTTCAAGATTAGTAATTGTTTGTCCTACATACATTTCGATTGTTAATATTTGAATTTTTTGTCGTATTAAAGAAAAAAAATCCTCTCTTTTTTTCCATAGGGTAGTTTGCCGTGACCAGCATTATGAAGAAATCTAGTCTGAATGTGAAGATTTTTCATGGGAATTCCAGATCGATTTCCACAAATATTTTAGCCTTTGAAAATCATATATCACAAAGTAATTATTGTATTTTAGCATTGCAGTCTCTCAGTGTTACATGAAGGATAACGGTTTGGAATTATCATGAGAAAAACACGT
>OY757541.1:44342849-44345349 GCA_963584105.1 Alviniconcha strummeri
GCAACCTGCAAATCTTCGGTGTAATCCCCTTTATCAAGCTACAAAACACTTTAACAGTCAAACGGTGAAAGACGATGAAAAATGAGACTGAAAGAGGGGATAGCTCAGTGGTTAGAGTGCCAGGCTCGTGAATGAAAGGTCGCGGGTTCGAATCCCTGCAGGAGCGGCGGGAGATATTTTTTTCTCCAGGGTCAACTTTCTGTACTGACTCTTATTTGAGTATCCGTTCCACCCACGTGTTACCGCAGTAGCAAGTAAAAGATCCTGGTCATTCTGCCAAAAGTGCAGGTGGCAGGTTACAGCTAAACACGCATACAGATTATGTATGAGGCTTTGCATGGAGTGACATGGTGCATGGTTGTATGGTGTACACAGAACTTGCGCCGAGACGGCAGCAGTTTCAAATGGCACCAGCTATGCCAGCGCTGTAAGTACACCACTTCGGTGGATATCAAAAACTCTCTATGAAAAGCTAGTCACTCATGTAGAATCACTTGCGAGCGCAGTGAGACTGCTAGAGAGCGGAGAATAGCGCTATATAAAAAAAAAAAAAAAAAAAAAAAAAAAAAACGCTGTATAAAAGCGATCAACAACAAAGCTGAAACACTGATCTGTTTTGGGCTGAGCTATGTTGTTTTCCTGTCCAGTGCTTGGACGAAGTTTGGCATGACAATAAGTTTAAAACACCTTGCATTGAACACGTATCAGTGACTGAAACAGTCAGTGTCACTCATTTCCTGCTAGCGCATCACAAGGCATTGACATTTCTCATGTAAATGACGACCCAGAAGGTAAATTTCTATACACCGAGGCAATCAAGTTATATTGTTGTATTGTATACGTTCCTAGCTGAGTACCCTCTCATTAACATTTAACTGATGTCGCCTTTGCTAAGTACACCCTCATTAACATTTAACTTTCGGACATCATGACCATATGTCCATGGCTAGGTACGCTCTCAGTGACATTTAACTTTCGGACACCATAATGATATGTCCCTGGCAAAGGGCCTCCCATTTAAGATTTACTGCCGGACATCATATAATTTTGCGCTGGGAAAGCGCCTCCCATTTAAATTATGCTGTCGGACATCATTATGATATACTTGGCAAATTGCCTCCCATTTAACTTTTGCTGTAGGACGTCATATGATTTGTCCTTGGCAAATTGCCTCGCAAATGTGTAATTTTGTCCTGCTGTGATCCTCAGCGGTTGACAGGACATTAAAATCCGCGAATTAACTGACCAAAATAGGCCTATATTCCAGATAAACCTCTGCAGAAAGTTACGGCAACAGTATAAAGAGTCTGACATAAAAAGGGTCAAAAGTAAGTTGCTCTGTTTGCGCACAGCAGTGGGAGGCAGCGAGAATGGGGGGTCGAGGGGGGGGCGGGGATGCTTTTGACGGTGCTCAAATAAAAAAGAAAACCTCCTGTCAATCCCTTACAAAACTGAATAAAGTTTTTAAGCAAATTCCTTCAAGGTTTAACACTCGTATTTTCCACGTGTATGGCCAAAAAACACCATCAAATCCATTTTCTCTCACTGTGTGCCTCTGTTTATCGAGGTGGAGACTTCATTTTATGATGTCGCTAACATCCTTATTTACGAGAGACACGAGAATTTGAGGATGGGGGGGATGGGGGGGGGGAGAGAGAGAGAAGGGAGGGGTTGTTTTCCACGTCGAAACGTAGCTGCACTCCAAAGCCCTAGCAAGACAAATGAGACGACCCGGATGAGCCAGGCCAGAGACTTCCTTTGCAGTTCCGGAGAGGAAAAAACTGGGATGATCGATGACGGTGATCAGTAATCAACGTTCACCTGCCCACGCACCTGATCTTCTTCAGGCGCAGCGAAGGATTAAAAGCTGTAATTTTCTGACAACCTGCTTCTTGGCACGGGAAAAGGTCGACGGCGGGTCTGGCATTAACTTTTTTCATACAAAAGCAAAAACAAAAGTTATACTGCTGGTGCTGTGTCCTTTCGAGAAACGTCTCGAAGACGGCTTAAAGCTAATCAGAATGTTCCCTTTTTCGAGAACTGTGCTCCACTTGAGAATACACGAATATCTGACAGAAGGACAGCCAACGAGAAAATGTTCTCCCTTTTTTTCTTTTTTTTCTTTTCTTCCTTTCTTCTTCTTCTTCTTCTTCTTCTTCTTCTTCTTCTTCTTCTTCTTCTTCTTCTTCTTCTTCTTCTTCTTCTTCTTCTTCTTCTTCTTCTTTAGAACTTTGTTCGACATGGGAATGCATCAAACCAAGGAAGTTAAACACGAAATCAGGTTGATGCTGATGAGAAATATTTCGTTTTCAGATGTGTCTAGACAAAAGAAATGGCGTCAATCTGAGAAGTCGCGTCTAGAAAAGATACCTCTAACCACTAACTCATTAGCAAGGAAGTTGAGCTTGATTAGTTTGATTTTGCTATCGGTGATCGACTGAGGAGGAGGAGGATAACGACGAAGAGGAGGACGATAACAGCTGCGGCGACTGCCCAAACA
>OY757541.1:44352849-44357849 GCA_963584105.1 Alviniconcha strummeri
TGTTCCGTCCTGTGATTAAGCCATGTTCTGCCAAAAATGTGCGTACTTTTTACGTTGCTTCAGTTAATAATAAAAAAAGAAGAAGAAGCTATTTTACGTATTTTTGTTATTATTCGTTCTGTATAACCTCCTGCGTGCTTTCAATTACGCTGGTGAGGTTTTTTTCTTTTTTGTGTGTGTGAGAAGACCAAGTTCATCATTATGACGACCGTGTAACTATTTACAGACATTATTCACACAGACTGCAGAGTGCAAAATGGCAGCACTGACAGTTATGTTTTCGCGACTTTGAAACGTCGATGTTTTACAAACAAAACTAGAAATCAATGAAAAATGCTTGTGTGTCTTCTTAAAACTGTTTTTATTCCGTTCGTGCTGTCAGTAGGCCGGTGATGCTTGTTCGGTTCGTTGCCCCTTTAAACATTGCGTGCCTTGTGATGCAAATTGTCTGTCGTTCACTGCGTTGGGTCAGGTCCATGCAGGAAGTCGTCCTGAGGTGACCCTGTGGGGCCAGCTCCAAGCACTGGTTTACGACATCCGTCCTCCAACCACTGCATCACTGGTCATGCCACAGGTCTCCAACATGACAGCTGTGTGCTGTGCTTTGTTTGTTTGTTGTTGTTGTTGTAGTTGTTTTGTGTTTGTTTGTTTGTCGTTGTTGTCGTTTACTTCTTTATTTTATTTGTGTGTGTGTGTGTGTGTGTGTGTGTGTGTGTGTGTGTGTGTGTATGTGTGTGTGTGTGTGTGTGTGTGTGTGTGTGTGTGTGTGTGTGTGTGTGTGTGTGTGTGTGTGTGTGTGTGTGTGTGTGTTTTAGTTTGTTTCTTTTTTGTTGTTGTCGTTGTTGTTGTTTCGGAGGGAGTCGGAGAGGTTTTTTTTTTTTTTTTTTTTTTTTTGGGGGGGGGGTGCTTTTTGTTTTATTTGTTTGTTAGTGTTCAAATGGCTGTATGTTTGTAAGAGACAACTAAAATAGAGAGAGACTTTGCAGCTTAAAGTCCACGGAGGTGAGAAGGCCTATTAGGGACGGGGACGAGTGGGAAAGGGGGACAGAAGAGTGAAACCTCGAAACAGGCGCCAACCCGGATGACCAAGGCTGCCGTGGACAGCCGCCAGAACAACAGAATGTTAAGGCAATGTCCGTCCGGCATTGCGCAGCAACCACCGCACCACGCAACTGCTGTCCCAACTGCTATGCAGAGTCACAAAGACAATGTCCGTAGCTCCGCCGCTGGGAAACAACTGAAGCAAAACAAGTCCAACTTTATAAGCCCAGCTTCACCTCCCTGCTCTTGATCTATTCTGGGCTAGCTTCTTCGTGGGAGTCCAGCTCACTTCTCTCCTCTTGATCTCGCCTGGACTCTGCTAACATAAATAATATTACGTGTTTCTTATATAACCGCCCACACTGCTAACGTCAGCACGGAAAAACCCAAAACCGTCCTGAATAAGACGGAATGATCTTTTTATCCGGGGCAGGCGCTCCTCGTGTTAACGTGCGTGTTTGGACGCTGTGTTGCTTCCACAGTCTTTATTAGTACCCACATCTTTCGGAGGGCGCTGACAGCGTGGGTGGGAAAATGCGCGGAGTTTAGGAGTGCCGCCACACACTCTGAGCATCGCTTTCCGGCACCTTTCTCCAAACTCTGCCAGAACTGGTTACGCCAGTGAAGGGGTACTCGTTATCTCCGCGAAGCTGTCCATCGACGCTGTCAGCGCCTTCCGGAAGGTTTAAGTACCAATAATACTGCCCGGAAGCAACATAGCGGTAAAGCACGCACCTAAACGTGAAGCGCGTCCGCCCCGAGTGAAAGAAAATGGGATCTGCCTGGATTCAAATGATTTTCGTTTGAATCCTGCTGGTGTAAGCAACATGGGCGATTATGAAAGAAACGCCTGATAAATTTGAGTTGTCTGTTACAAACTTACCGCCATTTAAGCACCAACGAAAAAACTGTTCGTTAGCTGACATGTTTTTGGAGACCTATGGCGTAATCAGTTATGGCAGTGGTTGGAAGACGGATGTTGTAACCAATGCTTGGAGTTTGGCAGTGACACTTTAGTTGTGTAACAAGTTATGGCAGAGTTTGGAGGAAGGATATCGTAACCAATGCTTGGAATTTGGCAGTGACACTTTAGTTGTGTAACAAGTTATGGCAGAGTTTGGAGGAAGGATATCGTAACCAATGCTTGGAATTTGGCAGTGACACTTTAGTTGTGTAACAAGTTATGGCAGAGTTTGGAGGAAGGATATCGTAACCAATGCTTGGAATTTGGCAGTGACACTTTAGTTGTGTAACAAGTTATGGCAGAGTTTGGAGAAAGGATATCGTAACCAATGCTTGGAGTTTGGCAGTGACCCTTTAGTTGTGTAACAAGTTATGGCAGAGTTTGGAGGAAGGATATCGTAACCAATGCTTGGAGTTTGGCAGTGACCCTTTAGATGTGTAACGAGTTATGGCAGAGTTTGGAGGAAGGATATCGTAACCAATGCTTGGAGTTTGGCAGTGACCCTTTAGTTGTGTAACGAGTTATAGCAGAGTTTGGAGGAAGGATGTCGTAACCAATGCTTGGAGTTTGGCAGTGACCCCTTAGTTGTGTAACTAGTTATGGCAGGGTTTGGAGGAAGGGAGCCAGTGTCTGAGGGGCTGACGGGACGTTAAACTCTGATTACTCACTAACAACCTTGCAGGAAACTCCGGCAGATTATACAAAATGTTCAGAGCTAGTAGTCCCTAGTCGTGAGTCGGTTTGGCCTAGCGGTAAGGCGGTAGGCTGGTAAGCAGAGGGACCTCGGTTCAGATCTGCTTCGGCTCTCCTTTCACTTCGAAGGTTGTGGTCTGTGGACACTGTCTTGTGACTTTGTCCTTTGCGATCATGAAACATTAAAATGGCTCTCATCGCTGCCCACCTTAATGCAGACGTCATTCTGGTGGTGACAGTGTAGCCATAGGTATATAATCTCCCTCTCCCCCCACCTCCGTACCCCCTTCCCCACCCCCTTCTCCCCGTCCCTAATAAGCCTTATGGTTTCCGTGGACGTTAAGCACCATGTTAACTTGCTTACTTAGTCTTTAGTCTTTAGTCCCTTAAGGCTACCTCGCCTCTATGGACGTTAAGCAAAATTATTCTTAGTCCTTAGAAGCATAAAGATTTGCGACGACCATCTTTAATCTTACGACCGAACACTACCCAAATTAATCGCGGTTCCTTTGAACTGACTAGGACTATGTCTTAACCTCCCAGTCCCCACAGCTTTCGCCTCGTGGATCTTCCTGAGCTTGGTACCGTCGTCAATGGCAGCACAACGTCCAGACAGTACCACATCCGGTCTGTCTCACCAGCATCCACAGCGAGCGTTCACATCCTTTTTTTTTTTTTTTTTTTTTTTTGGTGAGCGTTCGCATCAAAAGCCCGACCTCACGCACAGCTCAGAGGGTCCCTTATTATATATATTTTTTAATTTATTTTTAACAACCCATTCCCACTGTCATTTTGCCCCCCTTTTTGAGACACCCCACCCCCGCTCCCACCCACCCCATTTCTTCTCTCTCTCTCTCTCTCTCTCTCTCTCTCTCTCTCTCTCTCTCTCTCTCTCTCTCTCTCTCTCTCTCTCTCTCTCTCTCGGTTTGGTTTTGTTTTATTGGTTTGAGTGGTGTGGCATGGTTTTGTTTTTTGCTTTTGTTTTGTTTTGTTTTGTTTTTGGCAAAGCATATTTTCTAAAGTGTGAGACTCCTTCATCTCCGACGAGTCAGTCAAGCTTCCTGTGCCATTTTCGTCTTCTAGAGAATTCCAGTCTTCTAGTCTTCTTCCTTGCTTTCCCCTTTCCCAGAATCCCAATCTTTCAGTCTTTCCTTTCTTCTTCTTCTTCTTTTCCCCCCCTGTTGCTTTCATCTTTCCCAGAAATCTGCAATCTTCTATCGTCGCTTTCATCTTTCTTTCGCAAAATTCCGACCATCCAATCTTCGTTTTCATCTTAACGAGAAGACCAATTACTATAGCACTGATCTCTGAACTTAGCAGTAATTATATGGAACGATAATACTGAACTGTTTATGTGGTATTACACGTCGAAATGTTGGTCTGGTTCTTTTTCTTTTTCTTTGTTCTTTCTTCCCAAATTTATATATATATATTTATTTATTTTATTTTATTTTTTAGGCGTTTGACTTGTGTTTCTGTTGCTCTTTTAGGGTGTTCCTATGTTTTGTTTTGTTTCAACACGAGGAGTAAACTGTGAATGGGTAATATGGATTTAATAGCAATTTTATAGTTAGCTAGTTGGCTTTTAACGTCATGTTAACCGCACAAGGTCAACCTAGGGCACTCAGACTCTGACATAAGCAAATAAACATTTCAAAACGTTTCCGATGTAAACTCCTAACATCTTTTCGAGTCCAGTAAGTAAGTAAACATGGTGCTTAACGTCCACAGGCTGACTGGAGTTAAGGCATCGAGTTACTGACTAGGCTGACTGCACTTAAAGCATCGAGTGACTAGGCTGACTGCACTTAAAGGACTAGGCTGACTGCACTTAAAGCATCGAGTTACTGACGAGGCTGACTGCACTTAAAGCATCGAGTTACTGACTAGGCTGACTGCACTTAAAGCATCGAGTTACTGACTAGGCTGACTGCACTTAAAGCATCGAGTTACTGACTAGGCTGACTGCACTTAAAGCATCGAGTTACTGACTAGGCTGACTGCACTTAAAGCATCGAGTTACTGACTAGGCTGACTGCACTTAAAGCATCGAGTTACTTACTGGGCTGACTGCACCTAAAGCATCGAGTTACTTACTGGGCTGACTGCATTTAAAGCATCGAGTTACTTACTAGTTCAGCTGAGATCACTAAAGTGCTGGATACTCTAGCAGGTCACGAGACATCCTTTGATTCTCTGTTTTATCTGATTGACTAAACACAAACATATTTGTACTATGTTCTGCAATAACTGAACATTTTGAATCCAACCGATGTCAGTTTCCTGTATTTAGACACGAATG
>OY757541.1:44362234-44381660 GCA_963584105.1 Alviniconcha strummeri
TGTGATTCTAGCACAGGTACCTTGGTCCTGTCCTCCTGATCAGATACACGCCACTGTCTTTCCATGCACACATGTATGTCTGACGTGAAGACTGAATCAGACAAATACACTGTTCACGCCCTATATTCGCAACCTTGCTTTCACGATTTCAGATAACATGACTCTTGACAAGCACGTTTCAACTGTCTTTCCGCTTACGTGGAAACCAGACGCATCAGGTCTATCGGCCATTGCCTGACCGTTGAAGCAACCAAAACTCTCGTCTGTGCCTTGATACTCGCCAAATGTTGACTGTCTAAATGACGTTTTTTGTTGTTGTTTTGTTGTTGTTGTTGCTGTTGTTTTGTTTTTTGTTTGTTGTTTTTGTTTTCAGATCGGATACCACGCAGTCTATTGCAGAGAAAAGCCGAAAAGACGGCGTTTCGGATCATAGCCTTTGTCAAGTCAAATAACAGACCGCGCGCACTGCTAACAGAGCAATTGCCAGTATGACGCCTTATTAAGGAAACAGTCCAGGCCAAAGGACACCACCAGGCGATAGAGAGAAAGAAATGAGGACAGAGAGAGAGAAGAAGAAGAAAGAGAGAGAAGAAGAAGAAGAAGAAGAGAGAGAGAAGAAGCATAAGAACAAGGAGAGAGAGAGAGAGAGAGAGAGAGAGAGAGAGAGAGAGAGAGAGAGAGAGAGAGAGAGTGAGAGAGAGAGAGAGAGGAGAAGAAGAAGAGAGAGAGGAGAAGAAGAGAGAGAGAAGAAGAAGCACAAGAACAAGAAGAGAGAGAGAGAGAAGAAGAAGAAGAAGCAGAAGAAGGAGAGGTCATAAACACACAGAGACACAGCAAGAGAGAGAGACAGACAGACAGACAGAGACAGACAGAGACAGGGAGACAGAGAAGAAGAAGAAGAAGGACAAGAACAAAGAGAGACAGACAGACAGAGACACACAGAGAGACACAGAGAGACAAACGGACGGACGGGAGGGGCGGTTAGTGAATTCTTAGATTTTGACTTTCCGTCAACCGTACATAGTCATCTCAGGACACGAGGGACAATGCCAGTAATGCGGATGCAAAACCAGACAGAAGAAGAGGGAGGAAGGAGGCAGCAGAGACAGAAAGAGGGAGACACACAGCAGCATCATCAGACTGCGGGGGCGGGGAAATAGGTGGCTGCAGGAAGCGCCAGACCCCAGAAGGTGTTACTGTAAGACAGATGACAAAGGACTTTTTCGTGTGAAAGAGGTCCAGCAATACCCGGAGTCTGTCCGAAGGGAGTGACAGGTACACTCCGAGCATCGCTTTCCGGCATCTTCCTCCAAAGGAAGGATGTCGTAAACAGTGCTTGGAGTTTAAGACTGAGGATGACAGTGAAGTGAGCGGAAAATCAGAAACTGCAGTCTTTACAGGTTGCTTACAAGGACATTTGCTTGCGGTGCACGGTCGTTTATATGCGAAGACTCTTCGCCATGAAGAATGTACACAGACGGAGACAAAGAAACACACACACACACACACACACACACACACACACACACACACACACACACACACACACACACACACACACACACACACTCACACTTCACGCGTACTCTCTCTCTCTCTCTCTCTCTCTCTCTCTCTCTCTCTCTCTCTCTCTCTCTCTCTCTCTCTCTCTCTCTCTCTCTCTCTCTCTCTCTCTCTCTCTCTCTCTCTCTCTCTCTCTCTCTCTCTTCGGTAGTTTAGCAAGGACTAGTTGTTATACAGGTCTAAATGAACCTAAACTACAATCCTTGGAAAATGAAGAGTTCGAGTTCGAGTTCTCTCGCTCTCTCGCTCTCTCAAAGTATTTTCAATGATTTTGCTGTTCCTGTATGTTTATTATTTTTAATAGTGGTAGTATTATATTTTATTTGTTTATATATTGTTTATCCTATTTAAATACTAATCGAGTTTGTAAAAAAAAAATTATATAATTGTTTCTCCATTTTTCACTTATTCAGTAGTTTAGCAAGGACTAGTTGTTAGACAGGTCTAAATGAACCTAAACTACAATCCTTGGAAAATAAAGTTTTCGAGTTCGAGTCCTCTCTCTCTCTCTCTCTCTCTCTCTCTCTCTCTCTCTCTCTCTCTCTCTCTCTCTCTCTCTCTCTCTCTCTCTCTCTCTCTCTCTCTCTCCCTCTCTCGGCTCTCAGCTTTCAACAATCGTCAAATGTCAGGGGCAGTATTTCTCGATTTTCATCACGATATTTTACTGAAAAAAATATCCACGTACAACTTAAGCATCGCAAGTATAGCTTTCTTAAGATCTTATTTACAGGATCGTATACAATGCGTACTTGTAAATGGCATATAATCCCAAGAAACGTCAAACAATAGTTTTTTGTTTGTTTTTTAAATGGACTGGCTCAAGGGTCGATCCTAGGCCCACTTCTTACACGTGCGTCAGTCCAATGTAATTTATTGGCTGATGATGGCACCCTTAATACAGGTAATGACAACATAGATAATATACGTAGGGATTTACAACAAAGTCTATATGATGTCTCTGGATGGTGTTGTAGAAATCGGATGGCACTGAATCCGACGAAAACAAAATGCATGTTGATGGCGACGAGACAAAAACATCAGAAAAAGAAAGAAAAAAAAGCTCCCTTTAAATCTAAAGTTCGAGACCACGCCAATAGAGCAAGTTTCAAAACATCGCCTACTTGGAGTAACTGTAGACGAACAGCTAAAGTGGCAAGCGCATATTAACAACATTTGCAGAATCGTTTCTAGAAATATGTTTTTTCTTTCGAAACTGAGCCAAATTGTCAGCCAAAAATCCAAATTAGCATTCTTCTTTGCACACATTATGTCACATATGAACTATGTTTCAAATGCATGGGATGGTTGTGCCTGTGCGCACATGAAGCAGCTGTATTCTCTCCACAAACGTGCGGTAAAATTCTTGATGCCAATTCCTAATTTAGACTACAAACAAAAGTGCTGTGCTCTCAAACTACCCCCTTTAGACAAACACCTATTGCTCAACAAATGTGTTCTAATGCAAAAGGTTGTTCACGGCAAAGCCCCGCAATATCTGAAAGATCTCATGATTCCATCTGAACGTCTTCATGTTCATGGAAATAAACAGCTTTTGCCCAGAACAAGGATTGGTATCTTTAAAAACGAATTTCTCCTTTTCAGGCTCCTCAGCGTGGAATAGTTTAGCTCATCATCTCAGATACCCCATGGAATTAAAAACGTTCAAAAAGAAAGCATTTCAGGCACTCGCTAAGCCACCTTGAATAGTTATACTTCTTGTTCTTTCTTGTTTTTTATTTTTGTTTGTTTTTCTCGCTCGTCATACAGCTTGACACAAAATGTATAGAATGTTGTTATTGTTTTCCCTTCCTTGCTCTTGTAAAGTTTTAGATTTGTATTTGTTGTTGTTCTTGTTGTTCTTGTTGTTGTTGATGGTGGTGGTGGTGGTGGTGGTGGTGGTGGTGGTGGTGGTGGTGGTGGTGGTATTTTCGTGAAATATTTACTTTTCTTTGTCCTCGTGGTCATCTTTTTTTCTTTCTTTTTATTTAAATTTAATGTTTGCATATATGATTATGGGTGTGTGATGTGCCTTGATTTTGGTTAGATGTGTATAATGCACCATCGCTTAGCTTCCAGTCCTGTTAGATGTAATCTTGTTTTATACGTAGACAGTGAGAGAGTTATTATTCTGTCGCTTTCCTTTATTCGTTGATATGATTTTGTAATTCTCTCTCTCTCTCTCTCTCTCTCTCTCTCTCTCTCTCTCTCTCTCTCTCTCTCTCTCTCTCTCTCTCTCTCTCTCTCTCTCTCTCTCCCCCTAATTTGTTTTTGTTTTTAACTTGTCTTACTTTGCTTTATTATTGCTCTGTTCGCATGATGTGATGTTTCAGACAGAAATTAGTTTTGTTTTGTTTCTAAGTCTTTTTTTCTCTAGCATTTTTCATTGAATTCTTGTTTGATGTATTGAGTGTTGCTGTGTTTGTCATCAGGGACAGATTTGCAAAAAAGCCGAAACAACACGACAATAAAGCTAACTGCCGGCGACAGGGAGAAAAGATCAGAAAGGTTAAGAATAATTTAGTTTCTCTTTAGACAAAACACAGAAGATTCACTTCTAACGTCTTTAACAAGCTTTTCGGTGCGTGTAGAGTAGCAAACCTTTCAGTGCACATAGAGTAAGTAACCGGATTTTCAGTTCACGTAGAGTAACAAGCTTTCCAGTGCACGTAGAGTAACAAGCTTTCCGTGCTAACAAGCTTTTTAGTGCAAGTAGAGTAACAAGCTTTCCGTGCTAACAAGGATTTTAGTGCACGTACAGTAACAAGCTTTTCGTGCTAACATGCTTTTCAGTGCACGTAGAGTAACAGATTAAGTAGAGTAACGGGCTTTTAGTACACGTAGCGTAAGTAACAAGCTTTTCAATACACGTAGAGTAGCAGGCTTTTCAGTGCACGTGGAGTAACACGCTTTTTAGTGAACCTAGAGTAACAAGCTTTTCAGTGCGCGTAGAGTAACAAATTAAGCTTTTCAGTGCGCGTAGAGTAACAGGCTTTGAGTACACGTAAAGTAAGTAACAAGCTTTTCAATACACGTAGAGTAACAGGCTATTCAGTACACGTTGAGTAACAAGCTTTTAAGTGCAAGTAGAGTAACAAGTTTTTCGTTCTAACAAGCTTGTCAGTGCACGAAGAGTAACAAACTTTTCAGTGCACGTAGAGTAACAAGTTTTTCAACGCACGTAGAGTAACAAGTTTTTCAACGCACGTAGAGTAACAAGTTTTTCAACGCACGTAGAGTAACAAGTTTTTCAACGCACGTAGATTAACAAGTT
Source organism: Alviniconcha strummeri (assembly GCA_963584105.1). Taxonomy (NCBI): domain Eukaryota; kingdom Metazoa; phylum Mollusca; class Gastropoda; family Provannidae; genus Alviniconcha; species Alviniconcha strummeri. Next base: position 44,367,069 of record OY757541.1, read on the forward strand.
TTTCAACGCACGTAGAGTTAAAAAAAAATCGTGCTAACAAGTTTTTCGGTGCAGGTAGAGTAACAAGTTTTTCGTGCTAACAAGTTTTTCGGTGCACGTAGAGTAACACGCTTTTCGTGCTAACAAGCTTGTCGGTGCACGTAAAATATTTATTTTTTCGTGCTAACAAGTTTTTCGGTGCACGTAGAGTAACATGCTTTTCGTGCTAACAAGCTTGTCGGTGCACGTAGAGTAACAAGTTTTTCGTGCTAACAAGCTTGTCGGTGCGCGTAGAGTAACAAGCTTGTCGGTGCGCGTAGAGTAACAAGCTTGTCGGTGCACGTAGAGTAACAAGCTTGTCGGTGCACGTAGAGTAACGAGCTTGTCGGTGCACACGAAATTAGCTCTCTTGCTGCTTTTCTGCGTGGAAGAAGAAAGGCCACATTTGCTTTCCGTCAGGTTTTTAAGTCTCTCGCAGTTCAAGTGGAAAGAAGGGAGTACAAAAACATGTAACACTGATTATCAATCAGTCCGCCGTTCCGCCCTGTGCTACCAGCTTTGAAATCGGGTGTCAGGCTACTGCACTAAGCCTTTTATCAACCCGGTTCCTTTTGTTCTGTCTCTGGTGGCGTTAATAATCACGCTAATTATGGCCATGAAACATCGCGGGGAGTTACGAGCTGAAGGTTGACCCGGGGATGGGGGGATGGTGGTGGGGGTGGGGGTATCAGTGGGCAGCCGATCTCATGCTAATGAGTTTAATGGGATTGTCTGACTCGAAACGACTCGCACTGTGAGCCAATTTGGCTTAGCGCTAAGGCGTTAGGCTGGTAAGCAGAGGGACGTCGGTTCGAATCTGCTTCGGGTTTCCTTGCTCTTCAAAAAGGTTGTGGTTTGTGGACACTGTCTTTTGACTTTGTCAATCACAATTAATGAAAAATTAAAATGGCTCTCATCGCTGCCCATCTGTGAAGCTAATGGCATACCATTTACCTCACCTGTGGTATTTATGATATACCGTTCACCTTACCTGTTATACTTACGACATTCCATTCACACCATCTGTGATACTTATGACATACCATTCACCTCACCTGTGGTACTTGTGACATACCATTCACCGCACCTGTTATACTTATGGTATACCATTCACCTCACATGTAATACGTATGACATACTATTCACCTCCCCTGTGATACTTATGACATACCATTCACCTCACCTGTGATACTTATGACATACTATTCACCTCAACTGTGATACTTATGACATTCCATTCACCTCACCTGTGATACTTATGACATTCCATTCACATTATCTATGATACTTATGATATACCGTTCACCTCACCTGTGATACTTATGACATACCATTCACCTCAGCTGTGATACGTATGACATACCATTCACCTCACCTGTGATACTCATGACATACCATTCACCTCACCTGTGATACTCATGACATACCATTCACCTCACCTGTGATACTCATGACATACCATTCACCTCACCTGTGATACTTATGACATACCATTCACCTCACCTGTGATACGTATAACATACCATTCACCTCGCCTGTGATACTCATGACATACCATTCACCTCACCTGTGATTCTTATGATATACCATTCACCTCGCCTATACTTATGTCATACCATTCACCTCACCTGTGATACTTATGACATACCGTTCACCTCGCCTGTGTTACTGAAGGCATTACAGGTGGGGTGAATGATATGATACTTATGACACACCCTTCACCTCCGCACAGCTCCCGTTCGGTGGCAGGAGGACTCCGACACGGGGTAGGGAGGCCAAAAGATCGGACCTTGAGGCCAGAGCTGCAAGCTTCCGGTGTGCACTAGCTCGACAGAGATTCCATTCCGAGAAATGAGGAAAGAGAATGCCGCTGCAATCGTCCATCCCCCGAGACCGGCTTAAGCCAGCCAGAAAATTATCACCCAAATCTTTTCCCCTCCTGCAATTGTGAATGCTTCTTTTTGGCACTAATCCTTGTATCGACGAAGAGCAGGCAGAGAGAAATGGACCGGAGAAGATGGGGAAGGATGGCGGGAGGGGGCAGGACGGGGGGGAAAGAGGAGGTGTTCGTGATGCACAATTTGGAAACCATATTTTTCCCCCGCATGTTTCTTTTATCCCGCCAGCAATCAGTAAAAGAGTTACTGGAATTCAGAATACGACTTTTACAAAACCTGAACGGTGGACGCGGTTCAAGAATAAACGTTGAGTGCTTTCAATCTGTCCGAGGCCATCTGAGTGCTATTCTTGCCGGTCGAGCTGGCTAAAAATAAAAACAGTGAAAATTTGAACGGAGTGGGGTAAATACCTGTCTCCCCCTAACATAGCACTCGCGCACCCGGGAGACTGGTCCCTTCTCCCGGCTGATGTAGAACAGCATGGGGAACGGGTTGTGCTGATAGAGACGGATTACAGACCGACTACGGCGGGCTCAGTACAGTCTTTTCTTATTTGGTGGAATTAGCCATTGATTAGGCGTTAAAAACACTTACCTACTTATAAGTAGGTAAGTAACTTTTTTTAACGCCTAGTCAACCTGGTCAATCATATCCAGGCAAAACATATTATTTAAACACCAATCTCTACTTCATATACTATATTAAACCAAATTGAAGTCTAACAATTAAACAGTGTTGAATAAAAATTTAACTTCATCAATACTTGTATTTAAGCATAAATGCTCTCTCTCTCTCTCTCTCTCTCTCTCTCTCTCTCTCTCTCTCTCTCTCTCTCTCTCTCTCTCTCTCTCTCTCTCTCTCTCTCTCTCTCTCTCTCTCGGGAGCGCGCGCGCGCGCGCGCGTAGTGCATGCACTTTAGTGTCCCACTGGAAAGTTTTCGTGCTTGAAATTCGGGTCGCTTATTTTTGTGACGAAATCCAGCCACGACAGAGCCGCACTAGCAGGGCTTTTTACCAAGAGTGACGGATTCATGATGGAAAGGTCTCGGGTTCGAGTCCCGGCAGGAGCGGCGGGAGAATTTTCTTCTCCGTGTCAACTTTCTGTGCTGACTCTTAGTTCGGTATCCGTTCCACCCCCGTGTTATCGCAGCATCACGTAAAAGATCCCTGTCATTCTGCCAAATGTGCAGGTGTCAGGTTACAACTAAACACACATGCATCCTACGTCTGTGGCTTCGAATAAATAACACGATAAATTGCTGCATGTTTGACTGGTGTACACAGAACTTGCGCCGAGACGGCGGCAGTTTCACGTGGCACCAGCCATGTAACAAGTAAAGAACACTGTAACCACTTAGGTGGATATTTAAAACGCGCTGTGTAAAGCTACTGTCACTGATTCAGAGTCGTATCAGAGCTCAGGAGCTGTGTGAAAGTCGAGGTGGACGTCCTGGGCTCCCGTCCCTAATAAACCTACGGTTTCTGTGGACGTAAAGCAACATTTCGACAACAACATCAGAGTCGTATACGACTAGAGAGCAGACGCAGAGAACAGCGCTATAGTTGCCACTGTCAAGCGCTTAGGGCTTATCTCGAGATGAGGCGCTCAGCAAGTGTTGAAATTAAAAAAAGTGTTGTTTTGTTTTGGGATGGCTGCTCTGCTCAGAATTTTAAAACTATTCACGTGACATTTCAGGAGGTGTCTGGGGTTCGAGCTGCTGTCTACAACTGTCAGACTGTGCTGGAGTGTTTCCAGGGATGTCGCTGCGGCATCCAGAATGGAAATTGTTGATGGCCGCTTCCTAAGCGTGTGTGGAAAAAAGGCGCTCAAATCACTGGATGTGTTGTTCTCTCTTGGTACGGTCTCTGTGCTCCTCTTGTCTTCTGGTCACCCTGCTTGCAGGATAGCCGTTTGTTGAATCAACAAACAAGGGAGTTAAACAGCGCTCAAAATAATTAACTCTCTCACAAGTAATTACAGGCCTAGTCTCACAAGTACAACAACGAAGACCTGGGTCGCCTACGGTAACTCTCACCTGGCATGCGTGTAAACAAATGCACGAGAGCTCTGGGCCTCGTTCTGTTTCAGGTTAATCGTTTGTTGACGTCAAACCTGTTGTTGGTGATGTTGCACGGTTCATCGAGACGCTGCATGCGCATGCAGTGTGGTCAGTTGGCTCGGTAAACCCGTCCAGTGTGTGAATGTGGTTTGGAGAGTGGTTTCCGAAATAACCCCATGGACAACTTTGATGTTTATAGAAGAAGAAGAAGAAGAAGAGCAACAACAACAACAACAAAACACAACAACAACAAGAAACGGAGTGTTATCTCCAAGAGTGGATAGTACTTCAGCAGATTTTATTCAAGACAGTTTTAAATACAACGACAACGATACTATTACTAATTACAATATGGCAAAAGTAATAAAGATAATAATAAATTTTAAATAATAATAATAATAGTTGTTATTTTGTCGTTGCTAGTTCTGGAGCTTGCACACAGGTGCACAACACGAGGGACCGGTGCTGTTTGAGTACAAGACACTGAGCAAACTCCAAGCACTGGTTTACGACATCCTTCCTTCAACCACTGCCGTATTTAGTTACGCCATAGGGTCCAGAAAACTGTTAGCTAACGAGCAGTTTTTTGTTGGTGCTCAAACAGTAACACGTTTGTTACAAGCAACTCAAATTATAACAGGCGTTTGTTTTATGTTGCCACGTCGCTTACGCCAGTTCAAATAAAACCAAAATCGTTTCAATCGAGACGGAACGTTTTCTTTTATTACCCAGGGTGGATGCGTCTCATGCTTACGTGCGTGCTTGGGCGCTAGGTTGCTTCCACAGTCTTATCAGTACCCACACTCCGAGCATCGCTTTCCGGCACCTTCCTCCAAACTCTGCCAGATGTAGTTACGCCACTGAAGCCGCACTCTTTATCTCCGCGCAGCTGTCCATGCACCGACGCGGTCAGCGCCCTCCCAAAGATTCGGGTACTAATATGACTGTAGAAGCAACCTAGCGCCAAAGTACGCACGTAAACATGAGACGCTGCATCCACCCCGGGTATACGAAGAGGAGTTCCGTCTCGAGTCAAATGATTGTGGTTTTATTTGTGCTGGTGTAAACTTTGTTGGCGGCTATAAATTACACGCCTTGTTTTATTTGAGTTGTTTGTAACAAACTTACTACTGTTTGAGCTCCGACAAAAAAACTGCTTGTTGGCTGACAGTTTTTCTGGACCCTATGGCGTAACTAAATATGGCAGTGGTTGAAGGAAGGATGTCGTAAACCAGTGTTTGGAGTTTGATCAGTACCCAAACCTTTCGCAGGACGCTGACCGCGTCGGTGGACAGCTGCGCAGAAATAGAGTGCCCCTTTAGTGGCGTAACTAAATCTGCCAGGGTTTGGACGAAGGTGCCGGAAAGCGATGCTCGGAGTGTGGGACCTCTGCTGTTTGTGTCCGCGAAGCACGAGACACTGAGGCCACCTTCCTACTTGATACTAAGGGAAGACGTCTGAGGAACTCGTTTCCGATCCGGAAGTTGACAAATGTGTCCATCACGAGAGCAACGGGGCACCTAACAAAATCCTTACTTTAGTAAGTAAGTAAGTAAGTAAACATGGTGCTTAACGTTCACAGAAACTATAAGGCTTATTTGGGAAGGGGAGAAGGGTGGAAGGGGGTATGGAGGTGGGGTAGAGGGAGATTATATACCTATCGCTACACTGTCACCACCGGAATGACTTCTGCATTAAGATAGGCAGCAATGAGGGACATTTTAATGTCTCAGTAGGAAGTGATGGACAAAGCCACAAGACAGTGTCTACAAACCACAATCTTTTTGAAGAAGGAGAGCCGAAGCGGTATCGAACCGAGGTCCTTCCGCTTATCAGCCTAACGCCTTAGCGCTGGGCCAAAGCGGCTCACCTGAGTCAATATTTGTTGTTTAAGTGTCGTTTTGTGGCTTGACAAAGGGGATTTTGTGTCAAAATAAGTAAGCTTTCGTTGGTTCAATTGAACCTTTTTGTGTTTGGATCTTAGTATTGTTGTTTGTTTTAGTTTTATTTGTTTGTTTGTTTTGATTTGTTTGATGTCGCTTTTAATTTATTACTCCCACGCTGGGGGAATCTCTTGTGAGACGAGGTGGAGCGCTTATGGGTTTTCTCGAGCATCTAGATACTTTTCCATACTGAGGAAACGTCCGAGAGCGGCATAATTATGGACTTTCTCGAGTACGTAGATACCCTCTTGATACGTAGATACCCTCCAACTGAGCTGAAGTGAACTTCCATCTTCCCATGAGAGTCCGACCTTCAGCACTGTAAAGAGCGCATGATGTTTGTTGCCAGCGCAGACACAGGCCACACCCAACTCCCAGCACTGGTTTACGACACCCTTCCTCCAGCCACTGCCATAGGTCTCCGAAAACTGTCAGCTAACGACCGGTTTTTCCTTGGTGCTGAAATGGCATTAGGTTTCTAACTGACCACTCGAATTACATCAGGTGTTTCTTTTATAACCGCCCACGCCAAAATCGTTTGAATCGAGATGGAACTATTTCTCTCTCTCTCTCTCTCTCTCTCTCTCTCTCTCTCTCTCTCTCTCTCTCTCTCTCTCTCTCTCTCTCTTACCCGGGCGGACGCGCCTCATGTTTACGTGCGTGCTTGGACGCTGTGTTGCTTCCACAGTCCTGTTAGTACCCAGACCTTGAGGAGGGCGCTGACAGCGTCGGTGGACAGCTGCGCAGAGACAAGGAGTGCCCTTGAGTGGCGTACCAAATCTGGTTGAGTTTGGAGGAAGGTGCCGGAAAGCGTGTGGGGAGACACGCCGCAGCTGCAGCCACGTAGCCACGTAGCCACAGGCGTCACGATGTCAGTGCTGCTGCCACACTCCGAGCATCGCTTTCCGGCACCTTCCTCCAAACTCTGCCAGATTTGGTTACGCCGCTGAAGGGGTACTCTTTATCTCCGCGCAGCTGTCCACCGACGCGATCAGCGCCCTCCGAAAAGTCTGCATACTGACCAAACTCCAAGCACTGGTTTACGAGATCCTTCCTTCAACCACTGCCGTATTTAGTTACGCCACAGTGTCCAGAAAACTGTCAGCTAACGAGCAGTTTTTTGTAGGTGCTCAAACAGTAGTAAGTTCGTAACAAACAACTCAAATTATATCGGACGTTTACGCCAGCTCAAATACAACCAAATCGTTTGAATCGAGACGGAACTCTTTTTTTTACCCGGGGTTGATGCTCCTTATGTTTACGTGCGTGCTTGGGCGCTAGGTTGCTTCTACAGTACTCGAACCTTTCGGAGAGCGCTGACCGCGTCGCTGGACAGCTGCGCGGAGATAAAGAGTGCCCCTTTAGTAGCGTAACTAAATCTGGCAGAGTTTGGAGGAAGGTGTCGGAAAGCGATGTTCGGAGTGTGGTGTCACACTTGTCTTCCCAGCCCTGCCTCATTGCAGAAGCAATCGTACCGATCGTAATATGCATGGGGATGCGCTTTCTAAACTATTTCTCCGGTTTTAATCCAAGTGAGCTAGTCTCGCCATTTCTGGAGCTAAGTGCGATCCGCCATTGTGTAAGCCTGCGCTGATTGTCGGTCTGTGCTGTGATTGGCTGCAACAGCGCACAATAACAGGAGCAGCTCTGTCCTCACAACCCTCACAAGTGGCTTGTTTATCGGAAGATCGGAAGTGTTGAGGAGCTTGAGATACTACCCGCGGGCACAAAGCCAAGGACATCACACCATTGATCACCTGGAGGAGAGAGGCGTGGAAAGAGGAAGAGCTAGATGATCTTCCTTCGAAGGACCAAAGCGGGCCATCGTTATAATCAAACGAACATCGGAAATGTTTCAAAGGTAAAGTGGAAATTTCTGACAGAGAGGGGTGGAGCGGATATGGGCTTTTTCGGAACGCATAGATCCCGTCTTGATCTGAACTGAACTGAACTGAACTGAACTGGACTGGACTGGACTATCCTTTCCACACGCGTTGCCTGCAGCCTCGCCACAGACAAAGCAACGTCAGTTACTTGGCGTGACTTTGATCTCGCACACGGAAACACTCCACAGCCTGTCTGCTGCGGTCGTGGCGTGTAGCCCGTGTCTGCTATGTACCTGACGTGTAGCCTGTGTCTGCTACGGTTGTGGCGTGTAGCCCGTGTCTGCTATGTACGTGGCGTGTAGCCTGTGTCTGCTACGGTCGTGACGTGTAGCCCGTGTCTGCTATGTACGTGACGTGTAGCCCGTGTCTGCTACGGTCGTGACGTGTAGCCCGTGTCTGCTATGTACGTGGCGTGTAGCCCGTGTCTGCTATGTACGTGGCGTGTAGCCCGTGTCTGCTACGGTCGTGACGTGTAGCCCGTGTCTGCTATGTACGTGGCGTGTAGCCCGTGTCTGCTATGTACGTGGCGTGTAGCCCGTGTCTGCTATGTACGTGGCGTGTAGCCCGTGTCTGTTATGTGCGTGGCGTGTAGCCTGTGTCTGCTGCGGTGGTGGCGTGTAGCCAGTGTCTACTATGTACGTGACGAGTCGCCTGTGTCTTCTGCGGTCGTTAGGGAGCGACGCGCTGCGGCAGCAACAACAACAGGATGATTTAACTGTCAAACGGGGAGGAGCCCAGGGCGATGACCTTGGCAGCGATCTCCCCCCGGGCCGGGATGTCGATAATTGCGCGCTGGGGGGGGGGGGGGGGGGAAATCGAATTTGATGTTTTCTGTGTCAGACATATTTCTCAAGGGTCGACATCTTCTTTCAATCAATTTTTAGTGCAGGACCATGTTGGTCGTGAAATCAGAGTTTATCATCCAAACCAGGTTAATGCTTTCGTGAGCAGACTAGTCGTAAAAGGACTACAGGGCAGCGACTGAAGCTTGTTTTGTGTCTTCATTCGCCTTGTTGGCCTCACGCTCACCGTCTCATTAGCGCGAGAGAAACCATAAAGATCGAGAACAATAAGACCATCAGATTTATTCCCCCTTTCCCGCCATTGATGTCCTTCCTCTTTTGTTTTATTTTGGTTTTTGCTCTCTCTCTCTCTCTCTCTCTCTCTCTCTCTCTCTCTCTCTCTCTCTCTCTCTCTCTCTCTCTCTCTCTCTCTCTCTCGTAAATTAAAAAATTGCACATGTATAATAGATCTAGAGCAGTCCCTAGTTTGGGCGAGGGCTGGATGTAAAACAAGCGTACATGCTTATCTGTTACCCTCGTAAATAAATAATTTTCTCTTATCTTCTGTCTTTGTCCTTCTCTGTCTGTCTGTCTGTCTGTCTGTCTGTCTGTCTGTCTGTCTCTCTCTCTCTCTCTCTCTCTCTCTCTCTCTCTCTCTCTCTCTCTCTCTCTCTCTCTCTCTCTCTCTCTCTCTCTCTCTCTCTCTCTCTCTTTCGGTCTGGGTCAGCGTAAAAATAGCGTGCTCTATGTAGTTTATGACACAGGAACGGCCGGACTGTTCAATCCGAGTTGTTGGCTGGCCATAGCGTAAAGCAACTCTATCGCCGACTTCTCTCGTTAGAAAAGTCACAGGCAGGTTTGGGATCACGAACATGCAATAAAGAGTACAAAATGAATAAAGTAGATTTAAATGCAAGTGATCGGGAACAAATCAACCCTCGTTTCACAAGTGTTTTCGCCTTTATAAAGTAAATAAACAATAAAAAATCGAAAAAATCCGTTGTTAAATCGTATTCAGCCGACATTCAACCAGCTGCAATTGTAGAGAAGTACACAATTTTATACAATACAATACACAATACAATACACAATACAATATAACGTTATTGCCAAGTGTCAATACAGTTGCACAATGAATGTTTTGTGGAGCCAAGTACACTCATCACGCATTCACTCCAATCATAAAACATTGAATTACAACATCAAATAAACATCCTGGTAAAAAGTCATTCATAGATACAAACATGAAAAATCCCACGGCATCAAGCTGTGCATATGTCACATAAAATTGCCACTTCCCGAGGACAGTCATAGTTTATATCAAAGAACTACAAAAGAGTCAGGGTTAGTTACTAAACAGTGCAGTACGAGCAGACCAGACGGCCCAGATAATACACTGAGTCCAGACAGATAAAGGTAAGGATATTTAACTTTGGAATGGCAGACAACACAAATCAGGAGGCTAGACATCGTGAAAAGACAAGGCGAACAAAGAAGCGTTCTACATAGTTCTGAATTTTGAATGATGAAAACCACATGGTATATCCGCCTGCCAGTCCTGATCGGGCCTCCTCCCGTCTCGCTAAGACGTTGATCCCATGATCTGCTAACCCCGTGGGTGTGGGTCAATAGGCCACACGCACTCTGGACGAGCTCGAAATCTAGTCTGAAGCAATGGCGGAATTCAGGGGCAGATAACTACAATGCTCTGTGCATATCAGAAACCGGTAATGCGCGCCCAGCAACTCCTTTGGGTGCGTCTCGCACTGCGCCTTCGTAATTGGTGGAAAACAGTTGTGTCACCGGACAGCTCTCTCTCTCTCTCTCTCTCTCTCTCTCTCTCTCTCTCTCTCTCTCTCTCTCTCTCTCTCTCTCTCTCTCTCTCTTGGCAATTCGAATCTATTCGATCAACGTTGTAAAATAAGGTTTATTCATTTATTGATTCTACTTCCATGTCGGTCTTTCTCTGGCTCTCTGTGTCACTGGCTGTCTCGCTGTCTCCTTCTGTCTCTGTCTGTATGTCACGTCTTCCCACCTCCCCACCCTTGCAGTTGAAGGGACGTTAAATTCAACAACCGACTCTCTCTCTCTCTCCTCTCTCTCTCTCTCTCTCTCTCTCTCTCTCTCTCTCTCTCTCTCTCTCTCTCTCCTCTCTCTCTCTCTCGTCTCTCTCGCTCGCTCGCTCGCTCGCTCGCTCGCTCCGCCACCCTCCCTCCACCCACCCCTTTTCTCTTGATGTTCGTCCTTTTCTGCCTCTCTCGTCTCTGTTCCCAGTATCTTCCTTCCCAAGCCCCCCACCCCCCCCACCTCCGCACCTTCAGTCCCGCTGAAGTATGCGACAGGAACAAGCTAATGACTTACGCAATAAGCTTATACAACTTTATTGTCTCTGTGTAGAGAAAGCAAATTTCTCTACACAGAGACAATAAACTTGTATTGTATACGCAATAAGGAGAAGTGCCGCTGTTGTGAATAGTACCGCGCAGTGCCATGAGTATTTGCAATATTCCCACGTCCTTGTCTTCTGCCTCCACTTTTTGTATATGACTGCCCAGTGGCCTTTGCATAATCCCACTGTGTGTGTGTGTGTGTGTGTGTGTGTGTGTGTGTGTCCAACGCCACCTCGTAAAGCCAAAGAGAGTGGTAAAATTCTTCGGCCCCGAAGCCGCTGCAGCGGGTATCCCAGCTCAAAGCCCGGGTTTGGATGGCCGGGGTCCGCGTACTATTTGCTTACACACGGCCACTGACGGAGACGGAGGAGCATCATTCGTGTTTGACAAACAAGGCACGCCAGCCGGCGGCCAGATCGCAGTGACTGATCGGCAACAACAGCCGCTAGTGTCACGGCCCAGTTTCCCAATGGTGCACGGCTCACACCTCCAGTATGCAGAGTCCACGGGCTAATTGCTCCTGGCTCTGTCAGTCAACACATGCACAAACGAAGCGTGGCGCAGGGATTTGTAATTACTGACGGACTCCGAATCTGTGTGTTTGTCCTATATGCGATGGTACTGTAGTGCATACAAGCGTCGCTGACCTGAACGCGGGCTTCCTGGTCCCGGCCCCTTAACCTGCAGGTCCATCTCTCGATACTGGCCGCTAGCGCTGGGTCGTTAGGTGGGGTCGTTAGGAAAGCTCGCCGTCAGCATAGACTTCCTCTGCTTCTCCGCAGCTCTGACAACTCTGGTCTTCTGGGATGTCTCGCTGGCTCTGATAATTGTGGTCCCTGTTCTCTGTCTCGTTGGCTCTGATAACTGTGATTCCTGTTCCTTGTCTCACTGGCTCTGATAAATATGTTCTATGGTTCTCTGTATATTTGGCTCTTTCTGATAACTGTGCGTCCCTGTTCTGTCTCGTTGGCTCTGATAACTCTGTTCTCTGTTCTCTGTGTCGTTGGCTCTGATAACCCTTTTCTCTGTCTCGCTGGCTTTGATAACTCTGGCCTCTGTTCTTTGTCTCGTTGGCTCTGGATAACCCTGGTCTCTGTCTCGCTGGCTCTGTTAATTCTGGTCTCTGTTCTTTGTCTCACTGGCTCTGATAAATATGTTCTATGGTCTCTGTCCCGCTGGCTCTGATAACTCTAGTCTCTGTCTCGCTGGCTCTGATAACTGTGGTCTCTGTTCTCCGTCTCGCTGGCTCTGATAATAATAATAATGTACATTTATCATGCGCTCATCAAACGCTCTCAGCGCTCACATGATACATATTAACCTAAATATGATAATTTATGCACATGTAGAGAATAGTCCTACCAAAACAATCTACATAAAGAATTATAAAAAATATTTAAAAAAACGCACTACACACACACACACACACACACACACACACACACACACACACACACACACACACACACACACACACACACACAGAGGCTCTGATAACTGTTCTCTGTCTCGCTGAAACTTTAAAACCCGACAACGGGAGAAATAAAAGTGTGCTCGTGTTAATAGACAGGCCTGTGGGAAAGACAATAAACTGAAATGAAGAAGACAGTGCAACCCCACGCAGATCAATGTTGATACAGCATCGCAATTGGCAACCTCCCGTGAGCCAGACTAACGCTGACACATCAGCAACCCCCCCAGCCCCCTCCCACCCCCTCCATCCCCACACACAAACACCGCCTCGCCCCCTCCCACCCCACCCCCACCCCACCTCCAAAAGGAAAAATCAGCCAAACCAAGACAATCTATGTACCCACACAGACCAATCAAACCCACGCAACGAATCAACACAGATCGATTTTAACCAACACAATCCATCCACACAGACCAATACAATTCATCAGTCAAACCAACACAATCCATCCACACAGACCAATACAATTCATCAGTCAAACCAACACAATCCATCCACACAGACCAATACCATTCATCAGTCAATCCAACACAATCCATCCACACAGACCAATACAATTCATCCAGTCAAACCAACACAATCCATCCACACAGACCAATACAATTCATCAGTCAATCCAACACAATCCATCCACACAGACCAATACAATTCATCAGTCAATCCAACACAATCCATCCACACAGACCAATACAATTCATCAGTCAAACCAACGCAATCCATCCACACAGACAGTTAAACCAACGCAATACATGGACCCATACTGGCCAGTCAAGCCAACGCAACCAATTCATATTAACCAGTCAGTCAAACCAACACTCCTAACATACAGACCAACCAACCAACCAAACCGCAATGCAACAATGATGAACCCACGCTGACCAATCGCTGAGTCAGGCCAACACAATACGTTGCACTCACCCTGACCATCACAGAGTCACGCCAACACAGTCCATGCACTCACGTTGACCAATCACAGAGTCACGCCAACACAGTCCATGCACTCACCCTGACCAATCACAGAGTCACGCCAACACAGTCCATGCACTCACCCTGACCAATCACAGAGTCACGCCAACACAGTCCATGCACTCACGTTGACCAATCACAGAGTCACGCCAACACAGTCCATGCACTCACCCTGACAATCACAGAGTCACGCCAACACAGTCCATGCACTCACCCTGACCAATCACAGAGTCACGCCAACACAGTCCATGCACTCACTACGCTGACCAATCAGAGCAAGCCAAAGAGGCCGGGTCGGACTGACCCGTGAACTGACAACACAGTCCATACACTTACGCTGACCAATCACAGAGACACGCCAACACAGTCCATGCACTCACGCTGACCAATCACAGAGTCACGCCAACACAGTCCATGCACTCACGTTGACCAATCACAGAGTCACACTAACACAGTCCATGCACTCACTACGCTGACCAATCAGAGGAAGCCAAAGAGGCCGGGTCGGACTGACCCGTGAACTGACAACACAGTCCATACACTTACGCTGACCAATCACAGAGACACGCCAACACAGTCCATGCACTCACGCTGACCAATCACAGAGTCACGCTAACACAGTCCATGCACTCACGTTGACCAATCACAGAGTCACACTAACACAGTCCATGCACTCACTACGCTGACCAATCAGAGGAAGCCAAAGAGGCCGGGTCGGACTGACCCGTGAACTGACAACTCAGTCCATACACTTACGCTGACCAATCACAGAGACACGCCAACACAGTCCATGCACTCACGCTGACCAATCACAGAGTCACGCCAACACAGTCCATGCACTCACCCTGACCAATCACAGAGACACGCCAACACAGTCCATGCACTCACGCTGACCAATCACAGAGTCACCCCAAAACACAGTCCATGCGCTCACGTTGACCAATCACAGAGTCACGCCAACACAGCCTATGCACTCACGCTGACCAATCACAGAGTCAACGCCAACACTGTCCATGCACTCACGCTGACCAATCACAGAGTCACGCCAAAACACAGTCCATGCGCTCACTACGCTGACCAATCACAGAGTCACGCCAAAACACAGTCCATGCGCTCACTGACGCTGACCAATCACAGAGTCACGCCAAAACACAGTCCATGCGCCTCACTACGCTG
>OY757541.1:44381860-44411860 GCA_963584105.1 Alviniconcha strummeri
CCAACACTGATGTGATGCACCCCACGCATTTGTCTTATTCCGTCCACCCCTACGCCCCAGTTATGTCGCTGCTAAAAGGCAGCCGTCGTCACGTTCTCTGCAACAGGTATGGGGCGACAGCGCACTCCGAGCATCGCTTTCCGGCACCTTCCTCCAAATTCTGCCAGATTTAGTTACGCCACTGAAGGGGCACTCTTTATCACCGCACAGCTGTCCACCGACGCGGTCAGCGCCCTCCGAAAGGTTTGGGTACTAATCAGACTATGGAAGCAATCTAGCGCCCAAGCATGCACGTAAACATGAGACGCATCCACCCCGGGTAAAAAAAAAGAAGTTCCGTCTCGTTTCAAACGATTTTGATTTTATTTGGGCTGGTATAAGCAACATGGAAACATAAAACAAACATCTGATATAATCTGAGTTGTTCGTAACAAACTTACTACTGTCGGACTTTGAGTACCACCAAAAAACTGCTCGTTAGCTGACAGTTTTCTGGACCCTATGGCGTAATTAAATATGGCAATGGTTGAAGGAAGGATGTCGTAAACTAGTGCTTGGAGTTTGGGACGACAGCAGCCCGTGGGAGGAGGGGGGGGGGGGGGCTACACTCCGAGCATCGCTTTCCGTCGTCACCTTCCTCCAGACTCCGAGCATCGCTTTCCGTTACCTCCAGACTCCGTGCATCGCATTCTGGCACCTTCCTCCAGACTCCGAGCATCGCTTTCCGGTACCTAATTCTTCCAGACTCCGAGCATCGCTTTGCGGCACCTTCCATCGATGCGGTCAGCGCCATCCCGAAAGGTTTGGGTACTGATCAAACTCCAAGCATTGGTTTACGACATCCTTCCTTCAACCATTGCCTCTCACACACTCATGATACAGTTAGAAAACTGTCAGCTAACGAGCAGTTTTTTTGTTGGTGTTCAAACAGTAGTAAGTTTGTTACAAACAACTCAAATTATATCAGATGCTTGTATTATAACTGACCATGTTGCTTATGCCAGCTCGCATGCCGATTTCCATAATATATCGTAAACTGGTGCTTGGAGTTTGGGGAGGGGAGTGACCTTTTACCAGAAACTCCACTAAGGGCGATCTTGGTAAATCAGTTCGTGTAGCAGCTGTGTCAGTGGAGGTAAAAAAAACGGTGTAATAAGGCAGGAACTGACAGCTCAGGAGCTGTGTGAAAGTCGAGGTGGCCGTCCTGGGCTCCCCGTCCCTAACAGTCAATATGGTCTGTGTGGACGTAAAGCAACACTGAACTGAACTGAGCCCGGAATAATTCCACAACTGCTGCCAATATAGTAGGGTTTTTATTGTGGTTGTTTTTCGTCTGAGCGAAGAACATGAGCTGGCATGTTTCAGATTCCCATACTATTTCCCAATAATGATGATGATGATGATAATAGCCTAATAATACGTTTGGAGGATACAAGCTCCGATGCGCCAAATGACATTTTCCAGTACAACAATCACACAAACATGTGTGCACACAAGCTGAATCAGAGACGTCAGACCCAAAACAGGCAAACCAAAGAATTCCAGCGTAATCGTATTATCTACATTATCAGGAATTAAAAAAATCTGAGACGCCACTGCATCTTCTAAGGCCCATAACACACACACACACACACACACACACACACACACACACACACACACACACACACACACACACACACACACACACACACACACACACACACACACACGCACACACACGAACTACAGCATTTTAATAGGGTTAGGGCCCATAACTCTCTCGTGGAAACTGAGAAAGTCCATTGTGTCATGAAAGGCTTATTGTTTCCTGATTACCTCCCCTCTCACACACTCATGCACGTGCGCACAAGGCCCAGTCTGAAAGACAAGTGCGTCATGTGGCATGCTGTCAATCTGTCTCTGATATGTATATATATATATATTTTTTTAATGCTCATTATCTACTTGTTTCTCAGTTTACTGATGTCCATTTCAACATGAATTTTATGAATGTACATTTACTCAACATACTGTAGCTCACTGTATCCTTAGTAGTTTCCCTCATGGGCGAGGGCTGGATGTAAAAAGACCTCGTCTTCTCCACTACCCTCATAAAATAAAGTTTATGCATTTATTCTCTCTCTCTCTCTCTCACACACACACACACACACACACACACACACACACACACACACACACACACACACACACACACAGCACAAGTTGTCCCTCTGTCTCATGCACACACACACACACACACACACACACACACACACACACACACACACAGAGTACAAACTGTCCCTCTGTCTTATGCACACACACAAACACACACACACACAGAGTACAAGCTGTCCCTGTGTCTCATGCACACACACACACACACACACACACACACACACACACACACACACAGTACAAGCTGTCCCTGTGTCTCATGCAAAAAGAGTACAAGCTGTCCCTGTCTCATGCACACACACACACACACACACACACACACACACACACACACACAGTACAAGCTGTCTCTCTGTCTCATGCACACACACACACACACACACTCACACTCACACACACACACAGAGTACAAGCTGTCTCTCTGTCTCATGCACACACACACACACACACACACACACACACACACACACACACACACACACACACACACACACACACACACTCACACACAGAGTACAAGCTGTCCCTCTGTCTCATGCACACATATGCACACACACAGCTAGAGTACAAGCTGTCCCTCTGTCCCTCTGTCTCAGGCACACACACAGAGAATACAAGTTGTTCCTCTGTCTCATGCACACACACAGAGTACAAGCTGTCCCTCTGTCTCATGCACACACACAGTACAAGCTGTCCCTCTGTCTCATACACACACAGTACAAGCTGTCCCTCTGTCTCATGCACACACACAGTACAAGCTGTCCCTCTGTCTCATGCACACACACACACACACACACACACACACACACACACACACACACACACACACACACACACACAGAGTACAAGTTGTCCCTCTGTCTCATGCACACACACGCACAGTACAAGCTGTTCCTATGTCTCATGCACACACACACACACAATACAAGAACAAACAATTATACATCATTCTTATCACAGTGAGTGTTTTATTATATCTATATGTTTGTAAAACAGAAAAATAAAATATTCATGATAAAACAATTGGGACGGAATAGCAAAACCAATCAGATTTCAAACAGATTATAAAAATTGTTAACCATGTACAGTAGGACGGAATGAATCTTTTATTTCTTTGAGTTGTTTTTATGTAAATAATAAGCAGGCACTTTTGATGTTATTTTCTCAAGTCCAAGTAGAATCCAAAAAATAAATTAAAAAAATGAAACAAAACAGCTCTTGCTTCAGTAGTGAAATACAAGTTCAAATTGCACTTTCCAAACTGCTTTGTAACAATGAGGAGACAAGGAAAATAAACCATAAAACAGAAGAGTAACATTTCTGCACTAATCACAGAAAAAGTGAAACTTGCATACTGTTATTTACATACATCTCCTTTCACCGGAAAGGAATCGTCATGCTGATATTATTGGTAAAGCGTAAAGCACGTCTCTGCAGTAAATATGGAATCACAAACATATTACTGCAATGTGGAATGTCTTGTACAAAGTGGTAGCAAAGAAAAAATATCACAGTCAGCATGGAAAATTTCCCATAATGATAATTTTATACACAAACAGGTACTTGTACATCCTCCTTACATTCCTGGGTGCATGCAGGATGGACCAGCCGTGTCCAAGATGTTTCTATTCATATACAGGCTGGAATTAAAGACAAAACATTGTGCAAGTTTTTCCCCCACAATTCCATTTTGTTAAACAACTCTAGCCATGCATGTTCCTACCTCACATGGTCCCAGTGTTTTAAAAATGACTTGATTTTTCTTTCTTCAGGTATTTAGATGAGAGAACCTGGCATGCCCACACGCATCCATGTGCATAATCTTACTTGCCATATCAGGAATTCATGATCCAAATTAAATGCTGTATGTTGTCTCGTGGAGGAACAGACAAAGAGTAGAAAACTGTTTGTACATTTAAACAACAATAAAACCAAATAAATATAACAGTGAGACCAAATTTTCATGCATATGTTTCATATGTTCAACTTGACCATATACCCATCCTGAATCGAAAACAGGGAAAGAAAGAAAATCAGTTCAGAAGAGCACTAATGGTTTGCAATAAATTTAACACACAAATCTGGTCAAACAAATAGTTCCCAAAGAATGTTCATGAGCATAATGGCTATTTACAATCTCCCTAAATTTCACAAATAATCTTCATTCACTTCTTTTCCTACCCCAAACAGACAAAAAGTGAATCAAGGGAAGAAAAAGGTCATTCCAGATCATCAGCAGGAAATAATTTGCAAACAAAACATTAAAAAATGTAATACAAATCACATCACACACAAAAACAAACCTAAAAATATTTGTAAACCTCAAATGCCATTTAAGAAATGTATGTACAATAAAGTAACTTCAGAAGAGTAGTTATACAAATATTTAACAGAATCATTATCTTGGCAATGAATAAAAACGTGGAATCCAGTCCTGTGTCGCAAACGGAAATGAAAGTCTGGTCTGCATGGTCAAATTCAACTTGCAACTGAAATACAACATTCCCGCAGATGAATCCAGCACAGTAAACTCTATGCATTCCCAGGAGAAAGGGTGCACACCATGTACTTCTTCCTTTAAAACAAGCAGGCTTGATTTCATGTGGCAGGTCAGTATTCAGAAACCCTCCACCTCACAGTCTCAATCATTATACTTTGAGTCACATTGTGATTTGCCGTATAAAATCTTCAAGTCACACCAGCTGTCAAAAAATCTTAAAATAATGATTATTATGAAATTTTCATGAAATACTTAAGTCAGGATTCAACTGCTATCACAAAATCTTTGTCATGACTCCATCATATCTTCAAGTCACGACAACTATCATGAAATCTTCAGGTCATGACTGCTGTTGTAACACCTTCAGGTCATGACTACTGTTGTCACACCTTCAGGTCATGACTGCTGTTGTCACACCTTCAGGTCATGACTGCTGTTGTAACACCTTCAGGTCATGACTACTGTTGTAACACCTTCAGGTCATGACTGCTGTTGTAACACCTTCAGGTCATGACTGCTGTTGTCACACCTTCAGGTCATGACTGCTGTTGTAACACCTTCAGGTCATGACTGCTGTTGTAACACCTTCAGGTCATGACTACTGTTGTCACACCTTCAGGTCATGACTACTGTTGTCACACCTTCAGGTCATGACTGCTGTTGTCACACCTTCAGGTCATGACTACTGTTGTAACACCTTCAGGTCATGACTGCTGTTGTAACACCTTCAGGTCATGACTGCTGTTGTAACACCTTCAGGTTGTGATTGTAATCTGCGTTGAGTCCTGACCACTACCACTACTGGAAGACTGATGTCATGATTTCTGTGAGTGTCTCTGTCACTGCCTAGAAGCGCAGCTCCTTCTGCAGACTCTTGTCCCTTCACTTGCGCTTGGCTTTCAGCAACTTCTCCTTGTGCGTGATTTCATCGTCCAGCAGGATGCTCTGCTTCACCAGGTCCTCCTTGCGGATCAGGGTGTTGGTCAGCTGTTGCTGCAGCTGCTGCACCTGGTTGCTGTCTGACGACTCCTCCGCTTTCTTCAAACCTTCCCTCAGCTCCGATTCCATCTTCAGTGTCTGTGAGCGAGGAAAGGAAAAGACATGCATGGTTATATTTCACAGTCTCTGAGCGACACAAGGACACTAGACAAAACCAACCATTAAAGAAAAAAAAGGTAAAAAAAAGAAGAGATTTAACAAGTTCATTGGCTTTAATCATGATAAGGGATAAGAATCCTCCCAAATTTAGCTAGTGTTAATAAAAATGAAACAAAGAGAACAGGGGGGAAAAAAGAAGAAAAAGAAAGAAAGAAAAAGAACAGAGTAAAAAGGTTAAACAGATCTAAAAAAGAACAGAAAGAAAGAACACAGCAGCTGAATCTACAGTCATCAATGGCAGCAATACATAAAAAAAGAGTCAATGCAGTGCAAGAGCCAAGTAAATGATTCAATGACTGTGAAAACCACCACTGCAGGCAAAAGAATGGAACTGTGGGCACACAACAATTACCAACTACACCAATATAATACAGAGTCTGAAGAGGGAAGAAAAAGCTAGTGAACTTCACCTCTAACAGGTCAGAGTTGAGTGTGTCACTCTTTGTGCGGAGGTTGATGATCTGAGTGTCCAGCAGATCTCGCGGTGACTGAACCATAGCGCCACGGGCCTTCCTGCTGGGACTGAACACACATCACAGTTTACTAGTTTAGCAAAACCAAAGCAGGAGCACATGAAAGCAGAAATGAGGAAAACCCAACGTCAAAACATAACAATTTCTATTCAGACAAGATACAACACAAAAACTGTTGGCACAACTGCCTGTGAAATGCATGAAAACTGTTACTGTGACTGAACTACCTCTGCAAGTTGTCTGAATAATACCATTACTGAGAAGAGAGATTTTTCTTTTTCAAACAATTCTTTTTTCTTTTTTCTTCTTTCAAACTGAAGACCTCTTCAATGTCACACTGAACAAATAGGATGGTTGTGTGTGTGAAAGGATGCCAGGATCATTATAATTATGCAACATGTCACAAGGCCTTCAAATGAATGAATAAGAGGCAGGACAAATAGTACAAATCTCAAAACACCAAGCAACCCACACGCACACCATACGCACACACCACACTACACATGCACACACACAAACGTATACCACCAGATACATACACGACATCACATATAAACCACAACACAAAGTCACACACCACACATACATAGCAACCACACCCACAAGAACATAATCAAAAAATCTGGGACACCATCCTCAGCTGGTCTTCAACTGGCTTTCTTTGCAAACCTTTAAAAAAAATTAAGGCAGCAAGGCCTTTTCTGGTTTATTGCAACACAAGACGTCTGAGGAAGGTGAAAGTGCATGCTCTCACCTGCGTGGTGAATGTGTGGGACTGCCCTTCAGCTCTGCCATGCGAGCACTGATGAAGTCCCCTGAGGGCAGGTAGCCTCCCTTGGCAGCTAACTGTTGTCGCAGGCGTGCATTGCTGGCCACCAGATGATAGCCAGACAAGCGCTGAGACATCCGCTGTAACCATGCAGACAAAACTCCACATAAAACCGGCAGAGACATAATAATAATAATAAAAGTATTTTTAAAGTGCAAAATCTTGTCCCTAGAGACTATTTTAAGCACATACACCCGCACACACACACACCCGCACACACACACGCACGCACGCACACACGCACACACACACACACACACACACACACACACACACACACACACACACACACAGGCACCTCCACACACAAGCATTCTGACCATACAAAGCTAAATATACACAGCTTAAAAATGAGCAGCAAACGCCTGGTGGACTTGGAATGGATAAAGACATCAGCACAAACAGAAAACATGGCAGGTCAACAATTTGGGGAAAAGAAATGTTTTCATGAATGAGTCCAGAGAGGATTTCTGTTGGAGAGACATCCATTGTAAACATGCAGACAAATCTCCACATAAAGCTGACTGAGATATCTGCTGTAAATATGCAAACAAAACTCCATTTAAAATAGTGGTGCCATCTTACATCAAACTCTCTTAAAACATAATTATGCTTCAGACAAAGTGAATTTAACCAGATGTACATTTCCTTTCTATGATTTTGTGAGAGAAAGTTCAGTTAAAAAAAGTGATCTAAGTCTGCATCGCTCAAAAGGGTTGACACATGTAACACAGCCTATGATCCTAAAGCACAAAGATATGACACATCCATTCAACCCTGCATACACAACACTGTTCACTAACAAAAAGGAAATTCTGTTCCTCACAAAGAGAATATTTTGGTAGATTTTTTTTAAAAATACAGCCAGCAACAAAGAAGCTGCACAAAAACACACACAAACCTGATCTGAGAAGTCGACCTGAGTTGGTGCGTCCACTTTCATGTCAACCAGTTCACTGATGGCGTTAACCTTGTCATCAGGGGCAACAGCACCTGTCAAAGCATTCTCCAGAACAGGTCGAGGTGAGGCCGTTCCCAGCATGCTCTGGGCTGCTGGCGAGTTACGTGACCTTGAGAAGAACATGTCCTGGCAAACCTCCTTCATGGCCTGAAAATAAAACAGTTCACATAAATATACACCATCTATCAGTCAATTAATTATCTCTTTCTTGTTCTGTTTTGTCCCCCACTCCAGTTCAGTTTCCAACAACAACAACAACAACAAAATCTTCATGGAAATCTTTTCTGCTGTGAGCTGGACTGCACCAGTACAAATCCAACAGTCAGTCACTTTTTGGTGTTTGCAGTCCGCACTCTTGTGGTTGTGTAGCAATGAGAAAACAGAGCAGAACCCACAACTCCAGACATACAGTTCCTGACCCATACCTCCAACAGTCATCTCCCCTGTCTGGAACAGTTCTGTCAAAAGAAAAACTGGTGATGCACTTGGCAGTTGAAAAGGCACTCACATTTTGAGAAAGATTTCACAGAAGTGGATTTGGACATAACAATTTGTGCTGCTTTGGTGTATGTCAGTGTGTGTGTATAACAAACGTAGAAAACAAGCAAGCAAGAAAGCACACATACACACACAATTTGTGCTGCTTTGGTGTATGTCAGTGTGTGTGTATAACAAACGTAGAAAACAAGCAAGCAAGAAAGCACACATACACACACAATTTGCACCCCCCCCCCTTTCCCCCCAAATCTTATATACAGATGAAGGCACCCCTCCACACACACACACACTCCCATAGGCACCTACTTAGCCCCATAGAGTCCCCATCTCACACATACAAGGGCACTGCCCACCCAACACATACATCACCCCCCCCCCCCCCCCCCCGCCTCCTGAAACAGCAAAAGAAACTGACCCTGTAGAAGACCCTGAGGAAGTGGACGTTGGCATCATCGGTCATGTCGCCGACCTTGATGTGGGCCAGGGAGTGGAGGATGACCATGGCAAACTCTCCAATGGAGTCCATCCTCTCCTTGCGCACAAAGAGCACTTTGCGGGCGTGCTGGTAGAAGACGGAGTTGCGGAAGGCGTTGTTGTTGTAGTTGTTGGGGGGCAGGTTGGAGGCCAGAAGCAGGGACACTTCAGGAGTGCCAATACTGCAACACAGCCATCAGTCCTTAGTAATTACATGAACCAGTCCAGCGTCCAATCACTTATAGATGAAAAACAAAATGTCTTGATCACGTGTCATCAGTTCACACATTCAGCTCCCGCCCCATGACAAGAAAATGAACTGAACAAAATAGTCACACTTTAGGAGTGCCAATACTGAAAATTGCAACTTTCTATGAAGGAAACAGTGTGATATCTAGGCTTTCCAACTCTGGCTCAGGTTGTGCCACACATAACAAAAAGTTAGAAGATGATCATGAAATCAGGAAGTACCCACTAAATGCACAAAGGACACGGCATTTGCTCATCAGGTTATTTCCAAAGTGTTACAGACTGCACAACTTTGAAAGAAAGAAAGAAAGAAAGAAAGAAAAAGGAGGTACCCAACACAATGCACAAAGGACACTGTATTTGCTCATCACCAATTTCCCAAAACAATGCACATAGGACAGTGTATTTGCTCATCACGAATTTCCCAAAGTGTTAGTGATTTCAAAACTTTCCAAAGGGCCACGATTCCCTGATTTGCTGGGACTGCTGCCTGCACTGACCTGTGGTGCAGCAGCCTGATAAGGAAGACGCCGAAGCGGTAGATGACGAAGTGACTGGGCCCCAGGCTGTTGACGTCCGTGGGGACCAAGTCTCCCTTGCACACCCACTGGGCATCCTTCACGTCGATGTATGCCTTGCTGTAGTCAGCCCCTGCAGCAAGGCAACAGAACAAAACAAGGTAACTTTCTTTGATTTTATTCACTATCCTGTATTGTGTTGCATCTACCGTGATGCAGTTTCGGAAGCCATTATTCACTAACTTGTATTGTGTTGGATTGATCATGATGCAGTTTTGGAAGCCATTACTCACTATCTCGTATTGTGTTGGATTGATCATGATGCAGTTTTGGAAGCCAAAGTTGCAAGACTCCAAGGCAGTAATGGATGACTCAGAGAGACATTGGTCTTCATAAAAGTACTTAGCTGTTATCACAATGGGCTGAATAGCAGGAAAGGTTTGCTCCTCTTCAGGTTGTCTGTTTGCTTGACACCTACCTGTCCTTTACCTGCCACTTGCCTGAATATTTGTTTTCTATATACAGAAACCTAAGTGGATCAACCTGGCACTGTAACAGGCAATATTTATCATTTAACCAGGAGCTTGATGAAGGGGATGTGAGGCAATGCTGCTGACATTAACATGACCTACAATACATGAACGGCTCTCATTATTTTATGTAAAGAAGGGGCATATCTCCACTGAAAAAGCCACTACATGCATGATTCCAGTGAAGCGAAATAAGCCTGTACCTTGCACAGTGTCAGCAGCCAGGCCCTCGCTGGCAGTGGAGTCAGGCGATTTGTTGAGCATTTGCTCCAGGTCGTTGATCTGCTTGAAGAGTGGCGATGCCATCAGCAGGTTCACCCAGTCCTGCTCCTGGTTGCCTGAGGGAGAGAACCTGGAACACCAAGACACATTGTGATTTACTTCTGCTGAACTCCAGTGCACAAACTTGGATTCTTTCCTATGAAATCACTCAGGGATAGACTCTGGCTCCTTGATTCCCAATAGAAAGGAATCAAAAATGTCAGATTTTCTAACTTTTTAAAATGTACAAAATACCACTGATTTTAAACTTTCTAAAATGTAACAGCTTTTATATTTAGCAAAAAGTTAGATTTCCCAGCTTTTAGAAGCATGCAAGCAAATGCACACACATCCTCAACATCGTCCACTCATTCTTCTTCATCTGGAAATAACAGTTGGCTCCAATTCACAGTGTTTCCAACTTTTCAAAATGTGACTCTAAAATGTCAGTTTTCCAAAATGTCAGATTTTCCATTTTCCAAACTGTGACAGATATTCCCGGCTTTCCCAAAAAGTCACAAACTGTCCAACTTTTCAGAATATCATTCCAAAATGACACGAATTTCCCAGCTTTTCACACTGTCATGGATTTCCCACCTTTGCACACTGTCTCCTGTTTCCCAATTTTCCACACAGTCCAGCTTTCCACAATGTCCCATATTTCCCAACTTTCTAAACTGTGCCCTGTTTCCCAGCTTTCCACAATGTCCCATATTTCCCAACTTTCTAAACTGTGCCCTGTTTCCCAGCTTTCCACAGTGTCCCATATTTCCCAACTTTCTAAACTGTGCCCTGTTTCCCAGCTTTCCACAATGTCCCATATTTCCCAACTTTCTAAACTGTGCCCTGTTTCCCAGCTTTCCACAATGTCCCATATTTCCCAACTTTCTAAACTGTGCCCTGTTTCCCAGCTTTCCACAATGTCCCATATTTCCCAACTTTCTAAACTGTGCCCTGTTTCCCAGCTTTCCACAATGTACCATATTTCCCAACTTTCTAAACTGTGTCCTGTTTCCCAGCTTTCCACAATGTCCCATATTTCCCAACTTTCTAAACTGTGCCCTGTTTCCCAGCTTTGCCAAAAGGCCCCAGACTCACCCAGTCAGCTGCGGTGGAGGTGCACCGTCACTCTGACCTCCGCCCCCAGGTGCGGATCGATCCAGGGAGCTAAGCAGGCTTTCCTCCTGCTGCCGTCGCCTCAGCTCATCCTTCAGCTCATCGTCCGCGTCCAGCTGAGCCGTCTTCTCCAGCTTGGCCACCTCGGCCTGCTCCCGACGCTTACGCCGTGCCTCCAGCTTGGCAGCCAGGGCCTCCTGCGATTTGGACTGCTCTTCTTTCATGTTGTCCTGTTGACACAAGCATGAAGACGTAACTGTCAGGTGGGCTTTAAGGGATGATGGAGGAGAGTGACAATAATGATGATGATGACAATGATGACGAAGAAGAGAGGTGATGGAAGGGAAAATGAGAAGAAAATGAAGAGAACAGTTGTAAAATGAGACATGGAAATGACTTTATCCATTAAGCCACCAATTCGTTTTACACAGACAGAAATACCAGCTGGGCATGATAAGTGCGAACAATGAGTGTGCACACAGAAACAATTTTATTACATAAGCATGCAAGCAAACACACGCACATCTTCAATGTCGTCCACTAGTTCTTCCTCATTTAAAAGTAACAGTTGGCTCCAATTCACATTCACAGTAGACTACCCCCCCCCCCCCCCCACACACACTAGCAGATCTCCTACCTGCAGTTTCTTGATGTTCTTTTCGTGCTCCTTCATCAGACGCTCCTTCTCCTCCTGGCTGAGGTTGGCCGCGGCAATCGCCTCCCGCTCCCGACGATCCCGCTCCTCCAGCTGCTGCTGTCTCAGTCGCTCTTTCTCCGCCGCCCTCTCCTTCTGTCGCTCCATCTCCCGTTTGTGCTCCTCCTCCAGCTCCTTGGCCAGTTGTCTGCACACATAGGGAACCAACCACTACACTCTGCTCTGCCCAGAGTCCAAACACACAAAAGGCTCAAAAGAATGCCATTTATTATGACAAAACACAGCATGCAGTTTTTTCAGATAGGCCCCTTTTTCAAGCTACAAAGCAAGGATTAAACAACACTTAAATATGTAAAATGATATGTAGGATGTGTCTGATCTTGTTTTAGAATGCTCCCAGGAATTCTTGTATAAATATTTTGTGTGCTCTGCACAGAAAACCAGCTATCGTGTTGTGACAAGAACAGGAAACCTGCAAAGATTTTGTCACTTTTTTTCAGTTTGATATGAATACTTCTTGTGTGCCTCATTTCGAGATGAGCCCTCAGCTTTACAAAGGCAGCAGTATAGCGCTATTCTCTACTTCTGAGCAGACCCATTGTGCTCTAGTTATATAATAATAATGGAAATTTATAAAGCCGTAGGCACCCTGCAGCTCAAAGCGGAGATCGAATATGTGACTGAATGAGTGACTGCAGCTTTGCACAGCACATTTTGAATATACATTGAAGCGGTTATATTTCCATCATGAGTCTGGCACTCTACCACAGAGCTATCACTGCATTTCATTTACATTATGTTGTAATATGAACAAGAAACCAATGATTATGCTGTAATATGAACAGAACAGCAAACCTATGGTGCTTATGTTGTGATATGAACAGGAAACCAATGATTATGCTACAGCCTAATGGGCTACAACTTGCTAGATTGTACATTGAATGATAAATGAATTGTACACTGAATGAGAAAACCAATCATCCTGGAGTCAGATATGTCACATCCTTAACTTCAAAATCAACAGAAAGGCATAAGAGTCAGGTACTCCTCCTCACAAAAAAAGGCACTTATAATTTTCTTCTACAATAAAAAGAAAAACGTGAGTTTCTTTCAGCTGTGTGACTGGAGGGACACAGACACTTGACACAGCTGTTCAAGCCTCAAATAACACCTGCCATACAAGTCCAAGTCGCTCACAGCATCTGTTCGGCTGAGTGAATGGAGGGTTGCAGACATTTTACACAGCAGTTCAAGCCTCAAATAACACCTGCAATACAAATCCAAGTCACTCACTGCATCTGTTCAGCTGAGTGAATGGAGGGTCACAGACATTTCACACAGCAGCTCAAGCCTCAAATAACATGTGCCATACAAATCCAAGTCACTCACTGCATCTGAGCTTCCATCTTCCTCTTCCTCTCCTCCTCTCTCTTCTTCTGCTCTGCCTTGCGTCGCTCCAGCTCATCCTGCATCTTCTTCATCACCTCTCGCCGATACTTCTCCGCCTCCGCAGCGGCCTCCTTGGCCTCCAGCTCATACTTCTTGCGCAGCTCGTCCACAGGGGAGTAGTTGCGCATGGCCTCTGCAATCTCCTTCAGCTGTTTCTCCTTCAGCTTCAGCCGCTCGTTGGTGTCCTCGATCTCCTGCTGAGGCAGCACCTCTCTCTCCGCCTGACTCACCAGCTGCTTTGTAAGGTCATCGAAATCGTTGAGCTGTTTCTGTGAAAGGGGCCCCAAAATTGAGGGTGGTCAGTGAGATTCATTTGAAATTCATCAATACCTGGAACTATTAAACTGTAACGAAAAATGTCAACAAAACTATAGGAGAAACAGCAGCTGCATGAAAATGTAAAACCAAAATTATGCTGCCCCCCCCCCCCCCCCCCCCCCCCCAGCAGCACAAAACATCACAACATATCAATTTTTTCATGTTCATACGCCTCAATGTACGGATGCTGCCATAGTTGACTGAGTTAAATGGGTTAAATAGTTGTTAAATACGTGTTAACTATTTTCATGGGCATATTACTCATAAGAAGTGGAAGTAGACCCACTCATACCAATGTTCAAGACAGTTCTTTATGCAATGTCAATGGTCAGGTGCAGTACCACAGACACAGAAGTTGAGATCACCCACTGCCGAGAACCCAGAGCTACTGAAGGTTCTCTCAGGGTTGGCCAGGACACGGTTATGTATGCTTCAGCCAGTGCCAGAAATTCTTCGGTCTTTCTCATTTCTCTCAGCTTTATTTCCCCCAAATCCTTTTTAAAAACCAAAAAACTGGAATATGGTATGAATAGTGAATCAGCCTCTACTTGTGATCTGATGACTCTGCTGTTACACAGTGACCTGACCTTCACACTACAGCACCTGCTGTTTCACTGTGATCTGACCTTCACACTACAGTACCTGCTGTTTCACTTGATCAGACCTTCACACTACAGTACCTGCTGTTTCACCTGATCAGACCTTCACACTAC
This sequence comes from Alviniconcha strummeri, assembly GCA_963584105.1. Classification (NCBI taxonomy): domain Eukaryota; kingdom Metazoa; phylum Mollusca; class Gastropoda; family Provannidae; genus Alviniconcha; species Alviniconcha strummeri. Next base: position 44,396,723 of record OY757541.1, read on the forward strand.
AGTACCTGCTGTTTCACCTGATCAGACCTTCACACTACAGTACCTGCTGTTTCACCTGATCAGACCTTCACACTACAGCACCTGCTGTTTCACTGTGACCTGACCTTCACACTACAGTACCTGCTGTTTCACCTGATCAGATCTTCACACTACAGTACCTGCTGTTTCACTTGATCAGACCTTCACACTACAGTACCTGCTGTTTCACCTGATCAGACCTTCACACTACAGTACCTGCTGTTTCACTTGATCAGACCTTCACACTACAGTACCTGCTGTTTCACCTGATCAGACCTTCACACTACAGTACCTGCTGTTTCACTTGATCAGACCTTCACACTACAGTACCTGCTGTTTCACCTGATCAGACCTTCACACTACAGTACCTGCTGTTTCACTTGATCAGACCTTCACACTACAGTACCTGCTGTTTCACCTGATCAGACCTTCACACTACAGTACCTGCTGTTTCACTTGATCAGACCTTCACACTACAGTACCTGCTGTTTCACCTGATCAGACCTTCACACTACAGTACCTGCTGTTTCACTTGATCAGACCTTCACACTACAGTACCTGCTGTTGCCGCTTGAGATCCTCCTTGCGCTGGGTCAGCTCAGCATTGGACATGGAGCCAGCGTTGCCCACAAGGTCCAACAGCTCCTACAACATGATGATTAATAGCAGTTAATAGCAGCAGCCTGGATCCTAGCAGGTCCTGTTTCACAATGGAATCCTCCCATAACAAACAGGTCCTGTTTCACAATGCAATCCTCTCATAACAAACAGGTCCTGTTTCACAATGGAATCCTCCCATAACAAACAGGTCCTGTTTCACAATGCAATCCTCTCATAACAAACAGGTCCTGTTTCACAATGGAATCCTCCCATAACAAACAGGTCCTGTTTCACAATGGAATCCTCCCATAACAAACAGGTCCTGTTTCACAATGGAATCCTCCCATAACAAACTATCCCATACTTAAATTCTAGCCGAGACAATGTTTCAGATGCCCCCGCTGCACAGATCTGTCATATTCTTTTTAGTTCTTTTCATAGAAACGCCTGCCCAGAAGAACTGACTTTGATCTGGTCCCAGATGCTTTATTATGAGGAGGCGCCATTGTGCTCATGCATATGCAAAATCTCACCCAGCTCCAGCCGAATCTCCAAGTCAGATTTTTAGGGACCAACTCATCATGAGGTGACCTTATGTGGTTGACGGAATGTTCACATCCAAGAACTAACTACTTGGAGGAGCAAATCCTGATTTTAACGGAAAAATCACATCAATGGCAGGTTGTCAACCAGGCCACACCTGTTCGAAAGCAGAGAGGAGTTTGTCACGCTCTTCCTGTCGCTGCTGCTCGATGTCGGCCAGCCGATGTCGGAGCGCAGCCTCTCTGGCCCTGGCCAGCTGGTCCTCCAGGTGAATGGCTTCCTTCATGTGGCGCTGACGCAGCACCGTGTAGATCATGTTCTCCGCCTGCTTCCCATCCTTGCCCTGGACAACAATAAGGCCAAACATTCAACAAACATTACAGACTTCTCTGTGTGGTGCTGACACTGCACCATGTAGATCATGTTCTCCGCCTGCTTCCCATCCTTGCCCTGGTTACACAGCAATGAGGTCATGCAGTCAATAAACATGATGGACAGCAATAAAGCCAGGCATTCAACAAACATGACGGACAGCAATAAAGCCAGGCATTCAACAAACATGACGGACAGCAATAAAGCCAGGCATTCAACAAACATGACGGACAGCAATAAAGCCAGGCATTCAACAAACATGACGGACAGCAATAAAGCCAGGCATTCAACAAACATGACGGACAGCAATAAAGCCAGGCATTCAACAACATGACGGACAGCAATAAAGCCAGGCATTCAACAAACATGACGGACAGCAATATAGCCAGGCATTCAACAAACATGACGGACAGCAATATAGCCAGGCATTCAACAAACATGACGGACAGCAATAAAGCCAGGCATTCAACAAACATGACGGACAGCAATAAAGCCAGGCATTCAACAAACATGACGGACAGCAATAAAGCCAGGCATTCAACAAACATGACGGAATATTTTATGTGGTGCTGATGGAGCACACTGTGGATCATGTTCGCCTGCTTCCTGTCCTTGCCCTGGTTAACAACAACAACAACAACAACAACAATAACGATATACTTTATTCATCCCAGCGGGAAATTAAAGCCGTCGTTTGATCGCACAACGAAGAACATATCTCAATAATTGATGCAGACACCTGCAGATCATGTACTGCAGCCATTTCCCTGTAGTCCTGGATGGACAAGAACACCACGTGACCAACAGACATTGCAGATTCTCTCATGCACTGTTGATCACTGATGCACAAAAACCATGCCCTCTACCAGACAGTCATCTTGACTGAGACTAAACAACAACAGCAAATAAAAGCACATCTCAGACTCATTTTGACAAGTGTGTGAGCTCATTCACAGAAATCAGTCACATGACACTGGTGTGAGCAGTTGCTGTTTGCCCTTCACAGAATGAGAAACCTGTTCACCCATGCGCATGTGAATGTGTGTGTGTGTGTGTGTGTGTGTGTGTGTGTGTGTGTGTGTGTGTGTGTGTGTATGTGTGTGTGTGTGTGTGTATGTGTGTGTGTGTGTGTGTGTGTGTGTGTGTGTGTGTGTGTGTGTGTGTGTGTGTGTGTGTGTGTGTGTGTGTGTGTGTGCCGGTGTGGTGTGTAAGGAATTTATACATTATGACTTTATAATTTTTGAGGATTTAATGAAAACACTTTTGTTGATCTTGTGAAGTGTGGTGTTCTCACGGTGGTTGGCAAGAGATGACCGCTATTATTAGTCAGTGGCCATGGCTGTTTTTCTACTGTTTTGTCCGCATCTATGTGGTGCCACTATAGCACTGAGTAAAACAAAATGATTATCCAGTAACTACTACCGTGGTGGTCACTGCTGATAATTTGAAATTTTAAGTTGCATGTGAATCATATGGCAGGTACACACACGCACACATGTGCACACACACAAGCATTCATGCGTGCACACATGCACGCATGCACACACACACACCAATACACATTCCCACACACACAAACACACAGGCACACACATGCGCATGCATGCACACATGCAAACACACACACTCATCACAAAAGAAATATCTAACAGAAAAATGGGTCAGTCAACATGTGTGCTTTTAAATGGGTCAGTCAACACATGTCAGCTCTTAAAAGTCGTGACTGATTGATATTCCTCACCCAGATCACTACACTGTTAACACTACTGCTTTCATATCACAGGTACACAACATGCAGTCACAGCAACACCCCCAGAGAAGTGAACATGCGCACTTGTTGGTGTTAATGTGGATCAGTGGGGACATGACAACTGTCGCTTGACAGATTACAAATCCAGGATGTAAGTGTGATGCACACAGACACTGAGAAATGTTTCAGACAAAGAGTGCTCCAGGTCCAACACACAGCACACCACAGATCATGATCCCGTGTTTGATACAGCAAGATAAATGATAATCCATGTGCCATTATCACAATACTCTCACATAGGTGCATGCATACACACACAGGCACACACCATTTGCTGTCACACCTACACACACACACACACACACACACACACACACACACACACACACACACACACACACACATATTTACACACATGTACTAGTATCAAATAACCACATAAGCACACATAAACATATAAATATACTCTGCATCAAAATAATCACACACACACACACACACACACACACACACACACGCACACACACACACACACTATTACAAAGTTATCCTTCTGACATGACGCTGTTTCAAGGAGTACTTTCTGGAAAGTCTGCACAGCAAACAGTCAGTACCAAGCACAGGGAATCCAAAGACTCTTACCTTGACAGAATCTTTGAGCGTAGTGCTCTCCACCTGTCGGGCCAGCTTTTCATTCAGCCGATCTCTCTCCTGCTGCTGGCGAATCACTTCCTCCTCCATCTCCAGCTTCTGCTGCTGTGACAGCTGGGCCGCTCGCTTCTGGCGGCGCTCCGCAATCTGGTCACAAACACACACCAAGCATTATCCAACATGCCAAATATTATCCACCAACGGTCTTCACGACATCAAGCCATCTGGTCACAAACACACATCAAACTTTACCCATCAGCAGTCTTCAGGACATCAAGCCATCTGGTCACAAACACATGCCAAACATCCATCAAGTCTTTAGGACATCAAGCCATTTGGTCACAAACACACATCAAACAGTATCCACCAACAGTCTACAGGACATCAAGCCATCTGGTCACAGACACACATCAAACAGTATCCACCAACAGTCTACAGGACATCAAGCCATCTGGTCACAAATGCACACCAAACAGTATCCACCAACAGTCTACAGGACATCAAGCCATCTGGTCACAAATACACATCGAACAGTATCCACCAACAGTCTAGAGCACATCAAGCCATCTGGTCACAAACACATGCCAAACAGTATCCACCAACAGTCTACAGGACATCAAGCCATCTGGTCACAAACACACGCCAAACAGTATCCACCAACAGTCTACAGGACATCAAGCCATACAGCAAAGTGCTTCTTGTGCACCTACAAGAGACCGTGAGGCATCTTGCCTAAACTCTGATGTGTACATGAACTGGCAACTCACAGAGGCAACTGCTTTCACATATCCATCCACTCTAGCCTAAATCTGAACCCACTCCAACACTGACAGTTTTCATCAACTCTTTCCTAGCCACTCACAAACACACCCCTCCGAAGACACATACCTTGTCAGCCAGTGAGTTGTTCTGTCTCTGTCTCTCCAACTCCAGGTTACGCTCAATGGCTTCCTGCTCCTGTTTGAACTTGGCCAGCAGTCGCTTGTGTTCCTCGTCTGACAGCTTATCGCCTTTCAGCAGCAGCTCACGCTCAAACTGGGACTTGTGGGAGTCCATGACCTGTGTGTAAATTAAGTTTTGTATAAAGTCAGGTGCCCCTGTGTGTGTGTGTGTGCGTGCGCGTGCCCACACACGCATGCATGTGCACATGCATGAGTGTCTATGTGCTTAGAATAGTCTCTATGGACAAGATTTTGCATTTATAAACACTTTAATTAATTAATTAATTAAGAAGCACAGATTAGAAAATTACTGTTTGTGTTTTCTTTCATTCCTGAACTCATGCAGTACTTATTACAGTGAAAACTAATCAGCCCGTTACTTATTAGCTTCATCAGTCAGTCAATCTATTACGTGCATACGCACGCACACGCACACACACACACACTCTCTCTCTCTCATACATGCACACATACACACACTCTGAACACTCAAGAAATGACCGACAAAAAGAGAAAACATTTGAACAGCAGATCAACAGCAATGATCCAACCACAAAACTGCCCAGCTCACCAGTCTCTTCTGCTGGTTGATCTGGTCGTTGATGGCCCTCTGGTGTGTGCCCAGCTCTTCGTCCGTCTGCTGATCAGCCAATCGCTTCTCCTCTCTGTGCTTCAGCTCCAGAGCCTCCTGCTGGGTCAGCTGCTCCTGAACCAATGCTTCTTGTTCGGCCGTCAGCGAGTCGCCGTTCAGCTGGCTGCTGATGTTAGCAATCACCTCCGCAGACTCGTTGTCACCCTTTGCAGCCTGAGGGAGTTAAAGAGGCAAATACAGCTTTCCATCTAAAGTCCAAAATGACAGCTTTTCATCCCATCTTGGTATGGGCTGTGTCACAAGGCACAAAGACTGTACATACATCTGTGTCACACGACACAGTACCTTGAGGCCAGCAGGAACATCAAGGCTATGCTAAAATGTTATTATGCACTGCAGAGTTATACGGGGACTATCTTCAGCCAGTGCACATTATCATACCTCAGACTACAACTGGTAATAGTGCTAATGCTGCTTTGGTTGGTTTCTAATGGCTTTTTGAAGAGATGGTACCCCCCACCCCCATCTCTCCCTCCCCATGCACCTAAATCTCTCCCCCTCCCATCCCCCCACCCCCAAATGTGCACACACCAACCTCTTACCTGCATCAACTGAATTAATCACATTGGCCATTTCTACAGCGTCAATCCTTAAAAGCACCTGATTAACAATAAGAACACAAGCATCACATCAAGCACGTATGGTAAATTGTGAACACAGCTCACCAGCGGACTGAATGAACACTTCTCCCTACTGCAAGCACACTCACATGGTTCTTGGTGATATGATCCAGCTCCTGGTTCACCGCCCTGTCACGGTCCAGCTGCTCGTTCATGCGTTTACGGGCTGCCAACTTGGCAATCAGCTTGTCCTGCTGACGCTGCTTCTGGTCATCCAGGCGATTCTCCGTGCGACGAGACAGGTCGTGGAAGTCTGCAAGGATCCGGTCTCGCTCCTCAGCTGAGGCAGACTTCAGCATCTCCTTCAGTGCAGCTTCCTGCTCCCGGCGAAGTTGCTCCTTTTCGTGCTCTTTCCAGGCTTTCATGATCAGGCTGTCCTCACTCAGGCGGTCCGCTTCATTCTGCAGGTTTCGTGCTTCCTTCATCGCCTCGAGCTCCTCTTCTGTGAGGTTCTCCATGTCTTCAGGGCTGAGTTCCTGGCCCATGCTGTGGCCCTTGCGCAGCTTCAGCTTATTCATAATATCACTGGAAAACTGCTTCAGGAGGTTGCTGCGCTCGTAAGCTCGTTTCAAAATGTGGCTTGTCGAGGGTCGATCTAGACCCAGATTGTTCATGAAGTTGTTAAAGTCGTCATTGTCGTCCACCTCATCAAACACCTGCGGTAACAAAAAGTTGAACATTTCCTTCAGATGATTCCTTTGTATTTTTATTTATTGATGCAGAAAAAAACAGCTCACGGTTTCACCTTTACGACACTACCTGATGATGTTAGTATTCGGTTAATCAATTAACCTAGTATGAAGAACTAACTACAGCTGGTAAGAGCTTATGGGAATGTTTACACCTTCCTCTAGTGCTATCTGAAAATGGCTGACATCAGGGTTACTTCAAGATATGCATGGCCTTACAGCAACTATTACAAAAGCTGGTGTTTTTCATGTCTGCTTCAGACTCTGTTATTTTCATAAGCATTTTCCTCTAAAGAAAAAAAAGAAGAAGATAGAAAAGCAAAATGAAACTGACCTGCTCCACGGAATGTATGGATGCCGACTTCAGTTCCGCAGTCTGAATCTCCAGCTTTTGTTGCTTGTTCTTGAGGTCATGCATCATTTCATCACGTGACTGCAGCGTGATGTCCGGCACCTCGTCCGCCGCCACCTCCTCCTTCTGCGCCTCAGCGATGTGCTGGTGATGCAGGTTCTTCTTTCTCTGGCGCCGCCGCTCCAGCAGCTTCTCCCGCATGTCCGCCATCTGCTTCTGTTTCTCCTTCTCCAGGGCGGCGTTCAGCTTGCTCATGTTGTTGGCGTACTCCACCATGATCTTCTCCTTCTCCTGGTCGTTCTTCGCCTGCGCCAGCTTGGCCGCAAAGTCCTTGGCCACTTCATCTTTCAGATCGTCCTTCTTCTTTTCAAAGTCCTTGATGATCTCCTCAAGGTTCTCAACCTCCTCTGAGTGAAGGTCGTTCTCCAGTTTGGCGGCCTCATATGCCTGCTTCTCAAAGAGGTACTTCTTCTTGTCAGTCATCTCCTGCTCTGACATGGTGCCCGAGGACTGCACCCTGGACATGTCGCCGATGACGATCACCTGGGAAGACGATGATGTGGGGTCCTTGCCATCTCTGTCTGAGCTCTTCACCAGCTTGCTGCTGGTCTTCTTTGGCTGCGGTGGTTTCTGCTGCTGCTGCTGTTGACCAGATCCCTGCTTTCCTGAGCCTCCCTTCTGACCGTGGATGTTGATGTTGGTGACGTGGGAGGTGCTGTCCCCTGCCTGGCCCTGCTGCAGCAGGTTCAGCAGCTCCGAGGACAGGTAGAAGGGACCGCCTGACTCCAGCATAGCGATTAGCTGCCGCAGGAGTGGTATCAGCTCAGAGTCCTCGTTCCCTGTGGAGTCGGCGTCACCGTACACGCCGGTGAGCTGAGCGTCATAGTCGCCGGCCAGGAGTGCGCTGCGGGTGAGAACCACCTTAGCCTCCGCCAAGCACAGCTCGGAAAACTCCCTGGCATACTCCAAGGAGGAATGCTGTTCGTCGACGTTCTCAATCCGCGTCCTGAGCTGGTCCCTCAGCTCCCCTTGCAGCCGGGCCTTGGCCTGCTTGTAGCGCTGCGTGGCCGTGACCTCCGCCTCAGGGTTCATGGCGCCCTCCAGGTCACCCATCCGGTCCTGGTACCGCTTCTCCTCCTGTTCCAGCTTGGCAAAGCATTTCCGGATCACCTCGGAGAACTTGACCTGGGCGGCCACGTGGCCTTCCTCCCGCTCGTGCTCCTCCTTGTCTCCAGCAGTGAGGATGGCGACAATGTCGGCAGGGATGATGGCGCCATAGTCCTGCTGGGCGGCTCCCCGGCGCTGCACCTCGCGCTTGGCGTTCTCCAGCAGCTGATTGGCCTGGGAGTCAATGTCCTCCAGAGATTTCTGGACATTGCGAGATGTGATGGTGTCCAGGTTGTACATCATGGTGAGAGCAAGCTCCTCCTCCTTCTTGGACAGCTGCCGACAGATATGAGACTGTGCGAGCAAGAACGCATGGACACAGCTGAACTGAGTACCAGCATGCTGGACACAAAGCAAAGAGCACAGAGTGAATATGAACAGCAAATGATGAAATAAAGAAAGAAATGAAACATGCATACCACATCAGCCATACCACACCACAACACACATACAGACCCCACAGCAACACCCACAAAAACATACACTATATAGCTAAACACCAACATGCTGCCTGTCTGCTGCTTCCCGCAACCTCTCCTGGCTACAGTCTCGTACACACACACACACACACACACACACCACACACACACACACATCCACCGCACCCACACACACCCACTCCCTACACACCACACACAATGCACACACACATACACCCCACACGCACATCCACCCACACACCCCACACTCCCTACACACACCTCTGCCTCTCTCTGTCTCTGCCGTCTCCAGTAGCCTCTCCTGGCCACGATCTCCTCCTCCAGCATGCCCAGGGCACCGGGTGGAGGTTTGGGTTTTCTGTGAGCGCTGGACGCCTGCGTCACTGGCACCACCAGGCGCGACTCCGGGTTGAGTCGAGCACCAATCACGGGACTCATCTCCCCTGACACGGGATCCACTGCCTTGCGACTGATCATGATGGGGACCAGCCCTGTGGAGGGAAAACAAGTCAAGGTTGATAGTCACATTTTTTTATCCACTCATTTATTCATCAACTTGTGTACTTGTGTATACGCGTGTCTCTCATGTACCCATGCATACATCTAAGGTTGAAGAAGGTACTGAACACTATATTCATCTCTCCTGGCATGGTCCACAGGTAGACAAATGGCTTGTAACACAATCAACTACGTACATCAAATAAGAGTAATCAGATCCATAGTTTTGTGACCCATCAGCAAGACAGCAGGCCCTTCCAGATTTTACACATTAACTTCGATTATTCTTTTAGCCATCATGCTTCTGTCTTTGTGCTGTTGAAGCACCCACAGACAGGGTTTAATTCTCTTGTGACTGATCACATTATAGACATGTACTTGAGTTACAATCAGCAGAGTAAATGATTAACACCTTAAATTACCTATTTCTTCATCTCACCGTATAGTTCTTCATTTGACAGTTTCACAAACTCATCACAATCTTCTCCCTCAAAGCTGAGTGAATGATTCAGCAGCTGACACATCACAAATCTATCTAAATTCCCCATTTCCAGCATGCAGTTCTTTACCAGACAGTAGTTCAACAAACTCAGTCCCACCTTCTCCCTCAGGGTCCTCCATAGTTCCGCCCAGCGGAATGACCTTGCCAGACCTGGGGTCACGGTCAGCGCCCAGGATGGGGACTTCCTGCCCGGTGCCAGCCGGGTCAGCCATGGAAGTGCCCACCAGAATAGGCAGCAGTTGGCCTGTCTTGGAGAACTCGTACATGCCTGCAACCAGTCAGCATTGGTCAGTTGTTGTTTTTCTTTCAGAAAGAGCACCTCTTTTTCTCCTTCTTTGGAATACTGTGGGAGTCTTTACAGTGGGGGAAAAACTCAAATCCCTACATCAATAAATTTGTTTGAAAAATAATAAGTTTTCAGGTCACCAGTAAAAGAACACAATGCTACACTCAGGACTGGCTCCTCCTCCCCCCCCCCCCCCAACTACCCACCCCCAATTATTTTTAATCCCTAGCTGTACATGCAAATGATCAAAGGCAGGACACAAATCAGCCCTTAGCCGTATCTTTGTGAAATAAAGTTTATTTATTCACTCTTTCTCTACGCCTCCCTGCCTGTCTGTCCATCTATCCATCCTCCCCTTCCTCCTTCCCAACAGCTTTACTACAGCATGAAGAAGAAAAGTTAAAGAGGAGCCACCCTCCACTCTCAACCTCTTCAATCCTCAAACCACTAACACCAGCATGTCATATCAGAAGTGTTAATATTTCACAAGGATGACTATACAAAGACCATTATAACTCAATTCAAAAGCACATTTAAAAAGCAACAAAATGTAATCAAACAGGACTTAGACTACTCCACGAAACAACAAAAAAGATCTAACCTGGTGATCCCCCAGTGGTAGCCAAAATGGCCGCCCGGTTCTTCCTGCGGTCAACGTCCTGTTGTGTGCGCAGCAGGTGTGCCTTCATACGGTTGCGGGTCTTGCTCAGTTCTTTCAGTGCCGCCTCCATGGTGGTCTCCTCGTGACGCACGTTGGGCGTGCCACCATCTGAACCTGCACAACATGCAAATGTGCAGCATGCACCTTGACACACCTTGATTTTAATCCTCCCAAATTTCCTTTTTCCACATAAATTTGTGTGTGTGCATGCATGTGGTGCATGCATGAATGCATATGTGTGTGTGTGCAGTCAAAGCAACCAAAAATGATAAAGTAGCAGAAAGATTCCAAAGCCGGACACCATCCTTGTGCCAAGACATCTACAGCCCTGGTTCCACAGTGCTATCCATGACTAAGTCTTAGCCGCATGTACACACAGAGCAATGACACCAGGATCCCTACCTGAAGTGTGCACAGCATCCTTGTACTCCCTTTATCCTTGTGTAATAAAGCATTATCTTATCAGTGCGTCGACAGCCCTGGCTCCATAATGCAGACAATGACTAAGTCTAAAACACCAGGATCCCTACCTGAAGCGTGCACGGCATCCTTGTACTCCCTCAGTACGTCCACAGCCCTGGCTCCATAATGCAGACAATGACTAAGTCTAAAACACCAGGATCCCTACCTGAAGCGTGCACGGCATCCTTGTACTCCCTCAGTACGTCCACAGCCCTGGCTCCATAATGCAGACAATGACTAAGTCTAAAACACCAGGATCCCTACCTGAAGCGTGCACGGCATCCTTGTACTCCCTCAGTACGTCCACAGCCCTGGCTCCATAATGCAGACAGTGAGTAAGTCTAAAACACCAGGATCCCTACCTGAAGCGTGCACGGCACCCTTGTACTCCCTCAGTACGTCCACAGCCCTGGCTCCATAATGCAGACAATAAGTCTAAAACACCTAGATCCCTACCTGAAGCGTGCACAGCATCCTTGTACTCCCTCAGTACGTCCACAGCCCGAGCTTCACAGGCCAGCACCGTGGCATCCAGCAGTGACTGGTAGCCACCGGCGGATGGTTTCACTCGCCCACCGGACACCAGTCCGCTGTGTACTCGCACCAGTTTGCCGCTTGGTCCATCCACGAATGAGTCTCCAGGGACGATGGGAATTTCAGCGTGGTCACCTTCTTTGGTACCACCAACAGGCACAACCACACCTGGGAACACAGATGACATGCATGGAAACGGTGCAAGGTTTTGAAGAGCAGCCACAACCTCAGTTTGTATTTGTTAAAAGAACAGACAATTTAGCAGCATTGTGCCGGCTGAACATCGACCGTTCAATGTTTGTTTTTTGTCTCCCCTGCAAAGTTCAGAGTTGGCTGATTTAATATTCATTTAATATACTGATATACTGATGTAAGCCCAAGGAAGGCGGCAATTCTTCTGTGCGGATGGAAATTCTCTTGTACCTGGGTAGATGACTAAGTGTTCAGGACAGTTTCACAAAAGATCATCTTCTTTTAAAAACTCAAAACAGCAGTGTTAGGACAATCTTGAAAACTCAAAACAGCAGTGTTCAGGGCAATTTCATGAAAGATCATCTTATAAAAACTTAAAACAACAGTGTTCAGGACAATTTCATGAAAGAACATCTTCTGAAAACCCAAAACAATACAGCATTGAGGGCCTTTTCATGAAAGATTGTCTCCTTTTGAAAACTCAAACCAACAGTGTTCAGGACAATTTCATGGAAGTTTAAGATCATCTCCTTTTAAAACTCCAAACCAGAAAATTCTCTGTGAGGGACTCCTGTGGTAAATCTGTTCCCAGCAAGACCCCTCAAAATGCAACCTGTTGTGAACACAGAAAGGCTCCCATGGACACTGACAGGTTCCACAGCCTGCAACTGATCACCACCAGCAAACACAGCAGCAACAGTCTCCAACACTCACCTGTCTCCTCATCCAGCATGACGGCCAGCACAGGAACTGCGCGGCCACTGTCAGGGTCAGCCATGAGTGACCCCAACTCGATCGGCACCGGCAGCCCGGTGACGGGGTCAGTGTGGATGCCACCGATTGGCAGCACCGCGCCCGTCTGGGGGTGAAGGGTCATGGCCAGGATGGGGACGTGGAGGCCGCACTCCGGATCAGACATAGGAGCTCCATAGCGAAGGTCGCTTTTGTTTTGGAGAGGTTTCAGCTTCGTCTGCACGGGGGCGCCGGTGTGGGGGTTGGTCGGGTAGGGCACGAACGGGATGAACGGTTCCTCTGACCTGGCTGCCTCACCTGCGATAGTGCTCAGATGTTAGGTAAGAGATCAACAACAGGGCCCGGGAAACAGCCATGCCCCATGTTGCATTAAATATTATGTACAGAATAATACACATCTTGTCAAAAACACCAAGTGCCAAAAACAGTGTACAGTTTCCAGCATCAGCACAGAAACCTTAGTGTACATACAACTACAAGAGTCTGTTGTGTTTTTGTATCCACACACAGGCACGACCACACACAAATTCTCTCTCCACTTTCCTCTCTCTAGCTGACTGAGGGGGGCAAATAGAAAGAAAGGAGAAAAGCAAGGTGGAAAAACACGACAAAAAAATCCAAAGCTATTAAGCGCAAAATTGCTTGGACAAACGCACCTGTGGCAGAATCGATGACAAAGACCAGACGAGAGGTGATGGGGTCAAAGGCCACGTTACCCAGAATGGGCAGCACGTGACCTGTCTGCGGGTGCACAAAGTGCTCAGGCGGGATGGCCGTCACCGTCCCGTCAGCCAGCAGCATCTGCGAGCCAGCTTTGGGCCGCAACAACCCCGTCTTGTCATCCACCGACACCGCCGAGGAGCGCACAGCGCCGGAGGCATCAAAGAGCTCATCACGGGTGACTGGCGATCTGGAACCACTGACCAGCAGTTGGCCCCCTGTGCCCTGTCCCAGAATCCCCCAGGCTCCCACGCGACGGCACTCGTCTGTGATCTCAGCGGACATCTTCTCGATAAGGATAGCAACGCGGTGGTCGACGGCATTGTGCCAGCTGCGGTGGAAGTCGCCATCAGAGTTGGTGAGGTCTCCGCGTTGCAGCTTGGTGGTATGCTCCGTCAGCAGGCGAACCGCTTCACGCATGCACGATTGGTAGTTCACCTGGAACACAAGTGAGAGATACTGTCTACAGTTATTCATAAAGATGCCCCCACCCCACCTCATGCCTTTCTCTTTTTAGTTTTGTCAGATATCTGTGGTGAACAGGGATCAAGGAATGAAGTACATGATGCAATATAATCACTTGCCAAGCAGTCTTTAGTGTCCAGAATTAAAAGAAACCTCATCAGATTTGACAGCAAGTTAGCCACCCACCATCTTTCTTCTTTCCTCCCCTTCTCCAACTCGTGACCACTTCACCCAGGTGGCCACTGTCCCTTTTATCTTATCACTGTGTACCATTGTTTACTTTATAGTATCATGCTGCACTGATTGTATAATACTGTTTCTGTCATACTGTATTGGACTGTATCAGACTGTATTATACCATCCAGTACCCAGTATCGTACCATGCTTTGACTGATGATTGATTTGACTGATGATTGCTGATATAGCGCTATTCTCCGCTCTTGAGCAGACTCACTGCACTCGCATGCGATTCTACATGAGTGACTAGCTTTTTATAGCACGTTTTTGACTATGCACAGAAGTGGTGTGCTTACAGCGCTGGCATGGCTGGTGCCACATGAAACTGCTGCCATCTCAGCGCAGGTTCTGTGTACACCATACAAGCTGTAACCTGCCACCTGCACTTTTAACAGAATGACCGGGATCTTTTATGTGCTGCTGCGGTAACACATTGGTGAAAAGGATACCAAAATAAGAGTCAGCACAGAAAGTCGCCCCTGGAGAAAAAATTCTCCTGCCGTTCGTGCAGGGATTCGAACCCGCGACCTTTCAATCACAAGTCCAGCACTCTAACCAGTGAGCTGTACCATACTGTATTGTATCATACTGCATTGCATTATACTTTGCACTGTACTGAATCATGCTGTATGGTATTGCCTTGCACTGTCCTGTGCTGTTCTGTATTGTAATGTATTGCACTGGATCACCCTCCCACCTGGTGGTTCTCGCGCCCAGTCTCGTCGTCCTTCATCATCTGCTCCTGTCGCGCCAGCACCACCTCAAACTGCTGACCCAGCGCCATCCTCCTCTCCAACTCTCGCTCAAGGTCAGACAACTTTCTGTCGTAGGTCGCCAGGTCCTCGTCCGTGGCCAGAGCGGCCTTTCCGTTGAGATTCATCTTGGCTGCCCAGAGACCTGGATGGATCGATCATCAAAGTCAAATTAAGAGTGGAAAAAAAGCCGATTAGTTTTCTAGCACAAGTACTTGCTCCCCGTAACAGACATTCTCCTCAGATTCACCTTGGTGACCCCCAGGCCTGAGCCAATCACT
>OY757541.1:44414360-44545160 GCA_963584105.1 Alviniconcha strummeri
TCTGTCATCGTCCCCTTTCTCTGACATCCTCCCCCCCCCCCCCCCCCCCGCCCCCATCATCGTCTCCCTTCTCCGTCACCCCCTCCACTCCCCCACTCTGTCATCGTCTCCCTTCTCCGTCACCCCCTCCACTCCCCACTCTGTCATCGTCCCCTTTCTCTGACATCCCGCCCCCCATTCCCCTCCATTGTCTGTCACCGTCTCCCTTCTCTGTCATCAAATGATGAATCTTTCTGTTGAGTTTTCACTGTGTAACTTTGCAGGGCAGCATCTTTCCGTGTTCAGGGTCAAAACCACTCCAACAGCATAAACCATCACATACTCAGGTCAACCCCAGTAAAGCAGTAGGCATGGGGGGTTATCTTAAGAAGAAGGAATTCTAATTGGGGTTTAACTTAAGAAGAAGGAATTCTAATTGGGGTTTAACTTAAGAAGAAGGAATTCTAATTGGGGTTTAACTTAAGAGGGAATTCTAATAGGGGTTTAATTTAAGAAGAAGGAATTCTACTAGGGGTTTAACTTAAGATGAAGGAATTCTAATAAGGGTTTAACTTAAGGAGAAGGAATTCTAATACTCCCATCCATTTTCCGTATGGGGGAACCACAGTTCTCCAAACTGATTACACTCGATGATGCAACAGGATACAAACAAAATTCACAGAAGCAGAAAGTACTGAGACGCAGAAAGTATCCAAATGCTAACCGTCAAGAATAGCAGCCTGGTCAGCCATGTCCACATCAAGCGGTGCGCCGGTGACCACTCTCAGGTTGCGGTGATATTTTCTCACCGGGTACACCACTGAGCCCTTGCTGGCGTAATCATCGAAGTCGTAGTGCCGAGTCACGATGCGGTAGAACGGATACATGTAGGAGGTCTTGGACCAGCCGTACCTACGGAACAGCACCTGGAAGGAAAATGCCACAGGTCTTGAACCATCTGTGTCCATTGAAGAATTCCATAAAACTATAACACCACAGGCCTCGGCAAGCTCAACACCCAAACAGTACTGGTTTCTGACCAGATAACCTGCTGGACAAGTCTTGGAAAGAAAACATACCACTCTGTGTGTGTAAGGACAAAGAAAACATACCGCTCTGTGTGTGTAAGGACAAAGAAAACATACCATTCTGTGTAAGGACAAAGAAAACATACCGCTCTGTGTGTGTAA
The DNA here is from genome assembly GCA_963584105.1 of Alviniconcha strummeri. Classification (NCBI taxonomy): domain Eukaryota; kingdom Metazoa; phylum Mollusca; class Gastropoda; family Provannidae; genus Alviniconcha; species Alviniconcha strummeri. The sequence continues at coordinate 44,415,530 of OY757541.1, forward strand.
GGACAAAGAAAGCATACCGCTCTGTGTGTGTAAGGACAAAGAAACATACCGCTCTGTGTGTCTAAGGACAGAGAAGGATAATGGACAAGAGTAAGGAAACTGTACTGCAGGTGACCATTCACAAGACGCCATACAACCTCTTCCTATACACTAAAACATCCACTGACTTTACGCACAATCAATTACAACTAATGTAACCCTCCCCCCAAAAGCACATTACAACAAGTACATCACATCTGTTCCACAAATGGACGAAACAACACATATTTATATGCATACTTCTAAATGATCACATCTGTTCCACAAATGGACAAAACATATTTATATGCCTACTTCTAAACTCTCAGAAAACCACACCAGCTGTGACCATGTAATCACACAGCCATAGAGGCAGCTGGAATTTCACATCACAAAGCAGACAGCCCTGAGATGCCAGAAAACAGGCCTAACGCCCATCAACCCGAAACACAGCAGTGTCCAGCAGCTCAAACAAAGGAAGAAACAAACGGCATACCAGCAGCAGGACCATGATGACCATGGCCAGGAAGGCGGAGCCAAGCAGGATGAAGATGATGGCCCAGTCAGGTTCCTTGAGGATGTCCTGGCTGACAGAGATTCCGGTCTGGATGATGGCACTGGACGTTGTGGGGTAGAAAGGTCCAGTGGTTGAGCACTGAGCACTCTGGGCCATCACTCTCACGTACTGCAAGGTGGGTACAATACAACTTCAATTCTCCCATGTCTTCAAAAATGTGCTAACAATTCACCTATACAAACAATACCATAAAGACTGATTTCAGATTGTGTCTTCTTATTTTCGAAACATCAGCAACAGGACAATCAATTGAAGACACAGATCCATAAAAATGAAAGTACAAGTATAAACACTGAAATGACCTACTTTCATACTTTGGGGAGGGAAGTACATATTCTTCAAACATTAGTGGGTTTTTTGTTGTTGATTTGTTTTTTTAATTTTGTTTTTCATTTCTACATTCATAGCCATCTGTCTTTTCACCCTAACAATTTCAACTTTTCCAACAGAAGTTACATATTCCCACTCTGACACACTTCATTGACTGTATCAGTTCAAGTATTTTTTGACTAATTGATGATCTCTTATGTAGTGCTATTCTCCACTCTCTTGAGCAGACTCACTGCACTCGCATGTGATTCTGCTAGAGTGACTAGCTTTTAATAGCGCGTTTTTTGAATATCCACCAAAGTGGTGTACTTACAGCGCTGGCATGGCTGGTGCCACATGAAACTGCTGCCGTCTCGGCACAAGTTCTGTGTACACCATACAACCATGCTCCATGTCACTTCATGCAAAGCCACATTCGTAAAGTGTGTGTTTAGCTGTAACCTGCCACCTGCACTTTTGACAGAATGACTGTGATCTTTTACATACTACTGCAGTAATACAGGGGTGGAATGGATACCGAAATAAGAGTCAGCACAGAAAGTTGACCCTGGAGAAGAAAAGTCTCCTGCCGCTCCTGCAGGGATTCGAACCTGCGACCTTTCAGTCAGGAGTCCGGCACTCTAACCACTGAGCAATCCCTGCCCCCTGAAGTATGAAGTCAGTGGCCTTTTAACATAACTCCTGACTGCTGTGGGGTGGTCTCTGTGGTGAATACTGCAACTGTGCTGCATGCCCTGTTTGTTCCTGTTTTGAGCTGTATGCAGTTCTTTCTCTTTTTTCCACACTTCAACACAATTTTCATCTTTTAAGAAACATTTTGGGATCAATTTTCGCACATACATATTTGACACTTTTACTTCAAGTAAAACGTAATTATAATCTTATTGTGATTATCTGTCCAGTGGCAAGACAGAACTCACAACCAATCAACAGCTTCTCACCATTTTCTTGTTGATGTCGGTGCTGAGGTAGAAGGCGTAGACGCCCGGGTCAGTGAACTTGTAGGCGAAGAGGGTGGTAGAAGTGGCCACCTGGGACTGGGCCTCCATCAGGGCTCGGAATCCTCCATAGTCAAACTGGTCATTGGTGTTGTAGAGGTTATTCCTGTCATGAATTTTTTTTGTGAATGCAAGATTAAAAAAGTAAATAATACAAAATACAGAATCTTTATTGTCTATCAATAACATGGAAATTAGCCTTATGACTGCATAAAAGATCCCAGTAAAATAACACACAGTATAATACATGAACATAAGTACACATAAAACAGTTTTTCATGAAAAAACATAAGCAGTCATTTGCAATGAAGCCAGTCAGCCAAGTGTGAATGTGAGAGTGAACATAGATAACAGAGTAATTAATTAAACAAATACATTTTGTCATGATTAAATGCACAAAAATGCGAGTCACTCTTGTTTCCCCTGGAGAAATCTGGATCATTTTCCTCATGGGAGATCCACCATTTTTCCAGGGGTATCCAGGTCATTTCACCTGCTGCACCAGCCAGAAGCTTACTAACCTACGAATTCATTTTCAACTCTGTCAAATGTTCTACAAGTTTTCAGCACACATCTTCTTAATGTGCACATACTGTAAGCCGACTATTACCTGTCATAGATCGGGTAGTAGGTGTTGCTGACAGAGAAAAACATGAGCTCGCCATAGTTGAGGCAGGTGGTGGGGTTGGAGATGCCGGAGAAGATGGAGCCATTGTTGGTGGATGTGGCCAGCAGTCGACGTCGGGAGAAGGTGAAGCCAGTGGTGCTGTTGCCGCTGTAGTTGCCTTTGGTGTTGCTCTCCACCAGCGTCAGCAGCTGCAATGCAGGCATACCAGTCATGACGTGTGTTATAACAGATACCTCATCTCAATAGCATTTAGTGTGTGTGTGTGTGTGTGTGTGTGTGTGTGTGTGTGTGTGCACATGCATGTGTGCATGTGTGAGAGAGACAGAGTGTGTGTATGAGTGTGTGTGTGTGTGTGTAAATTACGTAAATTACTAGTTTGTTTATTATGTAACTTCTGTATTTTCAATAACTGTTCTTTGAGTTTTAAAATATACTATATGTGTTATTGTGTACTGTGATGTTGTTAATGTTCAGCCATGTTTTAATCTCTCTGACAAAATAATAAAGTAATCTTGAATCTCCAAAGGAGCCAGACACCCCAAAAGGCAGAAAGAGTGTAAATGCCTGCAGCCTAGGGGTTACTCAATGTGCCAATTGCTGCCCACTGTTATACATCTCAGCACCCCATAAGGCAGGAAGAGTGTAAATATCTGCAGCCTATGGGGTTACTCAATGTGCCAATTGCTGCCCACTTTTATACATTTACAGACAGCAGTACATTCGGCCTCCAGTCTGATAATTATTACATCAATGAAATTTCTGATATCATGAAAGTATCTGCACCTTCCCTTCAGGCATCTTCTGCTTGGTGTTGCTGCTTTGTCATATTTACTTTCCTCAACAGGAATATTTCCCATGGGAAATGTTCAAAGGACCACAAGTGATAAAACCTTACAGGCCTTCTTTATAGGAATTAATTGTTTTTAAATAAGACACAGTAGTTAATATATAGTCAAGCTTATTGAAAACTAATGTCTGAAATTTGCAGAAATGCGTCCGTCTGCATTGCCATTTTGCGAGTTCTGTCCATCAGACATTGTGAACAAGAACAGCATGTTTGACAGAAGACCGCCAAACTTTTCTGCTCTTCACTGTGAGTTAATGCTGAGGAACAGGGTGGAGCACATATGGGATTTCCCGAGTGTGCAGATACCATCGTGAACCGAACTGACCTAAACTAATGCCCAGTCTAGCAGTCTTTGTAATCTAATGTAACAAGTTTTGAAACCTAAAAAAATAAAATTGGCAGAATGGAGGGGGGGGAGGTGGGGGAGGGGGGTAAGTAAATTGGTGTTTTATGCCCAGTTAACCAGTGTGGTTATATCAGGGTGAAGTGGGGGGTGGGGTGGGGGCAGGGGTTACCTGTGAAGAGTCTGGGGAATACACGCCCAAGAAGCCTGTGTCTCCCATCTCCACCAGGTGGATGAAGGTCTCACTGTTGTCCAGGCTGTCACACTGATCTGACGTCAGGGCGTTGCGAGCATTGATGATGCTCAGGGCGCTGGATGCTGGGATTTGGTCCTGGGGAAAGTAAACATCAGCCGTATAATGTCTGTGTTTTATTACTTGTGAATATTCTACATGAATAAGCAGTAAAGCTGGTGCCTACAGAAGAGTATCCAAATGCAAAGAAGTTGTGGTTAAGACTTCTGTTCAAAATGCACCACTTCATATGCTCTACATTTGTCACATTATCAATCAGTATCTGCCCTGCACAACTTGAAATTAGTTGAAACATATAATAATAATATAATAATGTATAAAGACACATCATGTGGCAGACTACAGTGCTCACAGTACTTTACAGAAATAGGATGAAGGAGGGGGCACAAGAAGCCCTAGCAAAGATCATGTACTCAGGTTAAAGAGCATGTCATCTTTGTCAAAGTTCGGTGGATTATAGAAACACTCAAATAACCCAGCATGCACTAAAAACATATTACGTGAGCACAGTGGTTATGTTTAAGAGTGGGGAGAGTGCTATATAAAAGTGACCAATCAGGTAGTCAACCATGCAAACTGATATGATTATGACGCACAGTCTACTCTGGTATACATTCATTTCTGGCATCACAATTAACCCCTCCAGACAAAGGTTTCATACTTATAAACATTCCGTTACCCTGCACATTTGTCAAAGGTGCAAACAAGCCAGGACAGTAACCCGGGCTGCGAAACAAAAACAGGTTAATTTCTGCATACCTTAATCATGACTCACCAGGCAAAAGGATGAAGAGCTAATGAGCCATTCGGATGGTATGCTGTGATGCAACACGGACATGAAATCCGCCAGTTTGTTTGCATACCTTGATCACGAGTTAGCAGACAAAAGGCTGACCAGCCAAAGAGCCATTCAGATGGCATGGCATGGTGCAACATGGACATACAATCCAAAACACTGGGGCTATTAACATTATAATAAATAATAAAGTATTTTTAAAGTGCAAAATCTTGTCCCTAGAGACTATTTTAAGCGCACACACACACATACACACACAGATGCACTCGCACACATAAGCATTCTGACTATACAAAGCAAATTATGGACCTTGTATTTACTCAGCCTGCTGCATTTACATCTGTGAGGATGTACCTCTAGTGGAGTTTATGTACCTTGTGCTTACTCGCATGCCAGGCAAGTCATTGTAGGCAACTCAGGTCTTTGTTGCTGTGTTTGTGACATCTTTCGAACATTAATTACCTCCCTTGTTTGTTGAATCTGCAAACTGAGCCAGACTTTAAAGTTTTAAGTCATCATCGCTCCAAGTAAGTCATATGTCCGCTATATTACCAGAGCATAGCTGCAGACCTCCAGACCATGAGACACAAGTTGCACTCATCCCTACTCAAGAGCCGAGCCGAGTGTGGCTCACATCCACCCTGGGATGGCCATGTGTAAACACAGTGTCCCCCACTCAGCCTGAAAACTTTCACTAGTATAAACGGCCCCAATCCGGCACAGCACATTTCTGATCTCATCCACTGACCAGGGTGTTGTTGTTCTCGTCCCTGATGTGGATGTAGGGCTCCAGCGGTTCTCCAGCACACACGAAGGTCAGTTGGTAGTTGGACTGCTTGCGGCACTGCAGGTCACACACTTCCTCCAGGTCATCGGCTCTGCACAGGCACAAGCCTAGCTGGCGATCGTAGCCCACGTAGTCGGAAGATGACACACACACCTCCTGAAATGGTACAGTTCAAACTTACTCAGAAATTCACTGTGCTAAGTGCCATAAAAACAACATTTACCCCTGAGATGTCCAAGTATGTAACCAAATTACTGACTGACAACTTTCTCTGACCATCTGCATGTGCTCATGCTAAAGTATATGTGGTCCTGTCACAGCTGGGTTTATATGAGGTGACCTTTTGAAGTCATACAGTATGGCTGTTGACTCTCCTTCCTTCATCAATCTGCACTTGAAGTTAGGAGGTACAGTTTGTTCCTCTTGTGGAAAAAATGGTGTTGAGGGATACACTAACAGGGACCCTAACACTAGTAACCATATTGAAGACTGCTTCAAACACTTGAGAGATACAATGACAGGGACCCAAACATTAGTAACAGTAATATAGATACATACTGCATCAAACACTTGAGAGATACAATGACAGGGACCCAAACATTAGTAACAGTAATAAAGATACATACTGCATCAAACACTTGAGGGATACAATCACAGGGACCCAAACACTAGTAACGGTAACAAAGACACGGCATAAAACACTTGAGAAATACGATGACAGGGACCTAAACACTAGTAACAGCAATAAAGACACGTACTGCATCAAACACTTGAGGGATACAATGACATGGCCCAAACACTAGTGACAGTAACAAAGACACTGCATAAAGCATGTGAGGGATCCAATGGCATGGAACCAAATACTAGTAACAGTAATAATGACACTGCATAAAACACTTGAGGGATACAATGTCATGGAACCTTTGAGGAACAAATCTTATTTTTAGAAATCACAAGAACTTTTCAGGCATGTGCCTTGCAGGGTAATGAGACAGTTCTTTATGATTACAGAAAGGAATCAATGCATATTAACCCCAAAAAGGCTGACTGACAGGGATTTGCACCAAGTTCTGGCATGTGCCTTGCAGGGTAATGAGACAGTTCTTTATGATTACAGAAAGGAATCAATGCATATTAACCCCAAAAAGGCTGACTGACAGGGATTTGCACCAAGTTCTGGCATGTGCCTTGCAGGGTAATGAGACAGTTCTTTATGATTACAGAAAGGAATCAATGCATATTAACCCCAAAAAGGCTGACTGACAGGGATTTGCACCAGGTTCTGGGAGCCTGTTCCTGAACTAAGACTGATGATGAACTTCCTGGCAGCCACCAGACCTTTGACGGTTTAGCCTGACCTTAAACAGCAAACACAGAACAATATGTATGCAAAAATAAACTCACCGTGGAACAGAGTGATTCGAACTCGGCAGCAGTGAGGCAGCGTCCATCCTGGTACCTGTAGGTACCTTCGCCGCACAGATCATACACCGTCTTGGAGCAGTCATCCTGACCATCTACTTCCACGTAGCCGGATAGACATGGGCATGTCTTGTCACTCAGCTGTCACAAACACATCACACATGAACACACTTAGCCAGGTAGACAAGGGCACGTCTTGTCACTCAACTGTCACAAACACACCACACATGAACACACTTAGCCAGGTAGACAAGGGCATGTCTTGTCACTCAACTGTCACAAACACACCACACATGAACACACTTAGCCAGGTAGACAAGGGCATGTCTTGTCACTCAACTGTCACAAACACACCACACATGAACACACTTAGCCAGGCAGACATGGGCATGTCTTGTCACTCAACTGTCACAAACACACCACACATGAACACACTTAGCCAGGCAGACATGTCTTGTCACTCAACTGTCACAAACACACCACACATGAACACACTTAGCCAGGCAGACATGGGCATGTCTTGTCACTCAACTGTCACAAACACACCACACATGAACACACTTAGCCAGGCAGACATGGGCATGTCTTGTCACTCAACTGTCACAAACACACCACACATGAACACACTTAGCCAGGCAGACATGTCTTGTCACTCAACTGTCACAAACACACCACACATGAACACACTTAGCCAGGCAGACATGGGCATGTCTTGTCATTGGCTCCACACAACACATCACACATAAACACACTTGATACTGCAGGCCGCTTTAGAGCATAGATCATACACTGTCTAGGACCAGATCTCCTATTCAGCCACCCCAATGTAACCAGGTACACACAGGTATGTGTTCACATTCGCCTGCCACAAAAACAACCAGATCTCCTACACAACCATGCCTATGTAACCAGGTACACACAGGTATATGGTCACCTTTGCCTATCAAAAAATCTATTCTGCACACTTACACCCTTGATGCCAGACATTTTTCCTTCGCTTTGCTTGCTTTCCACAGTCTCTCAATCTGCCCCGAGACATGAGACCGCAGTGGCATAAAACAGTCCAAAATGCCCCAATCCTTTTCAGACTCAGACACAATTAACACACATCAAAAGGTTCAATTCTGCAAGTTTCCATGCTCTCAAGTCTGATTTTGAGACCTGTGGCGGAAAACTCCCAATCGCAGTACTATCAACAAGCTCTGCTATGGCAATGAACAAAAAATTCAAAAGAAAAAAAGAAAGATTTTTATTTTTTAACTCTAAGTAAGTTCTTTAGCCAGGAGGGAGGGCATGGGGGGGTAGGGTGGAGGGGGGGGGAGACCACAGTAGACTTCAACTGTGCTCAGTTTCACAGAAAATGAGCTAAGCAGTTGCTTCTTCTCTTACCTGGAAGTCCCTGCCGGCTCCACGACAAATACAAGTGCTCTGCCCTTTGCTAGGTTGTTCGGCCTCGGCACCGCAGTGGAAGCACTGGGTCTGCGCCAGGTAGGGGTTGTAGTGGTCCACCTTGCACAGCGAACAGTCACTGGCGCTGCCGGCCTCCTCATTGGGGTTGTAGCTACCCAAGGGGCATGGGGTGGGCGACGAGCTGTTCTCCGGGCAGTAGTAGCCTGGCAGGATGGAACCAACAGGCTGCAGTGAGTGTCAACAGCAACACAACAAGGAAAGGAGAAACACAGCAGTCAGTCACCACACTTTTCTTCCCCAGTGCATGGCAGCACTGTCTCTGACCTTTTAACATCCGCAGTGTAAATGTGTACAGGAATATTTAACTCACCCGCAATGTAAATGTGCACATGAACATTTAACTCACTGCAGTGCAAATGTGCACGCGAACATTTAACTCATCTGCAGTATAAATGTGCACATGAACATTTAACTCACCTGCAGTGTATACGTACGCATAAACATTTAACTCGCCTGCAGTGCAAATGTGCACTCAAACATTTAATTCACCTGCAATGTAAATGCGCAAACAAAAACGCCGCCAGTAAAAGCCAATCCAGTGGGTCATTTTTCTTTTAAAACACATATATGAGAAAATGCATACTGCAAAGCAAATTCTGCCACTAAAGCAGTGGGGGAAACGTAACCCTACCCCTTCCAAAAGCCCACAACAGTCAAGATCTCATTCTCAGAACACCAGTCGGTTGTCATTTTACTCCAGCCACCAACACACAAATTAAAGCTACTCTCACCATCCACCAACCCACAGATTAAAGCTGCTATCACCATCTACCAACCCACAAATTAAAGCTGCTCTCACCATCCACCAACCCACAAATTAAAGCTGCTCTCACCATCCACCAACCCACAGATTAAAGCTGCTCTCACCATCCACCAACCCTCCAATTAAAGCTGCTCTCACCATCCACCAACCCACCAATTAAAGCTGCTCTCACCATCCACCAACCCACCAATTAAAGCTGCTCTCACCATCCACCAACCCTCCAATTAAAGCTGCTCTCACCATCCACCAACCCACAGATTAAAGCTGCTCTCACCATCCACCAACCCACAGATTAAAGCTGCTCTCACCATCCACCAACCCACAAAGCTACTCTCACCAAGCACAACCCATAAATTAAAGCTGTTCTTGCCATCCACCAACGCATAAATTAAAGTTGCTCTCACCAGGAGGACAGAGGTAAGAGTTGGTAGCATTGGGCCCTAGAGCGCTTGCCAGTGAGCTTCCGTTGCTGACAGGGTTGTCAGTTGTGGCTGCAGCCAGGCAGACAACTCCTGCTCGACAGGGGTTGCAGACGGCTCGGTTCGGATCGGCTCCATAGCTTCCTGGCAGGCACGGCTCGCATGTGTCCTCGAAGGTGGCACGAGGCGAGCCATTATATTCCTTGTAACCCAGCGGGCATTTCATGGGGTCTATGGCGCCTGTGAGAGACCAGGAAAAAAGTGTGTAAACAGAAGAGTATAACGAACCAAGAGACAAGGAAAAAGGGGAAGAACACAATGCATGGAGAGGCCAGGAAAAAGGCTGGATGAAGTGAAGAGCACTATGAACTGGAAACTTGGATATGTCCAACAGGTCGTCAATAAATGTGTCTATGGAAACCCTTTGATGCTGACAACAACGTTGAAAGTTTATTCAGGGAGATGTTACAATTAAGCCTCACTAACACAAAGTGTATGGGACCATCAGCTGCAAGAAAAGAAGATGGTAGGGGTATTCAAATGACTGTCTAAAGCCAGTAGAAATTTATGTAAAGTGAGACTGCCTTCAGAAACTTCTCCTGTCTATTCACAACATTGCTAGTGGTCCTTTTGCCAATACCAAGGGGTTGTCATAACTCATTAACTGTTACTAAAATTAGAAAATATGTGCCCACTTCCCAGTTTGAAAAAACTGTCAAAAGGCATGCAGACTGTATCTAGATCTACAAGGACTAGTGGGGCAAGAGGTGCAGTCCATGGCTGTAGTTACAATGGCAGAAAGCTAAACAGTTCCCTGAATGCAATGCTTCGACCACAAGCTATTGCTTAGGTAGAAATTTTCATGCACACTGGAACATAAACTGGTATACACACCTTTTATTTCAGACACATAAACTGTCATACACAACTTTTATTTCAGATACAATCAGAACTGGCATACGCACCTAGTATTTCAGACACAATCAGAACTGGCATACACACCTTCCATTTCAGACAGTGGCATACACACCTTCCATTTCACATGATCAGAACTGGCATACACACATTCCATTTCAGACACAATCAGAACTGGCGTACATATATATACCTTCCATTTCAGACACAATCAGAACTGGCATACACATCTACCATTTGACACAATCAGAAGTAACACCTTCCATTTCAGACAAAATCAGAACTGGCATACACACCTTCCATTTGAGACACAATCTATCAGAACTGGCATACACACGTTCCATTTCAGACACAATTAGAACTGGCATACACACCTTCCATTTGACACAATCAGAAGTGACATACACACCTTCCATTTCAGACACAATCAATCAGAACTGGCATACACACCTTCCATTTGACACAATCAGAAGTGACATACACACCTTCCATTTCAGACACAATCAATCAGAACTGGCATACACACCTTCCATTTGACACAATCAGAAGTGACATACACACCTTCCATTTCAGACACAATCAATCAGAACTGGCATACACACCTTCCATTTGACACAATCAGAAGTGACATACACACCTTCCATTTCAGACACAATCAATCAGAACTGGCATACACACCTTCCATTTGACACAATCAGAAGTGACATACACACCTTCCATTTCAGACACAATCAATCAGAACTGGCATACACACCTTCCATTTGACACAATCAGAAGTGACATACACACCTTCCATTTCAGACACAATCAATCAGAACTGGCATACACACCTTCCATTTGACACAATCAGAAGTGACATACCTTCCATTTCAGACACAATCAATCAGAACTGGCATACACATCTTCCATTTGACACAATCAGAAGTGACATACACACCTTCCATTTCAGACACAATCAATCAGAACTGGCATACACACCTTCCATTTGACACACTCAGAACCGACATACACACCTTCCATTTCAGACACAATCAATCAGAACTGGCATACACACCTTCCATTTGACACACTCAGAACCGACATACACACCTTCCATTTCAGACACAAACAATGACAGCCTCTGTCTGCTGATCCTACACAAGTGCAAAAGGCTTCACTCTTTTTCAGATATGTAATGGGGCACAGAAACACCCGTGAACACAATTATAAACAGGTAACTGATGATTCACGACTGACCTGCATCAGTGGAGTTGCAGTCGTCGTGTGATCCACAGTAGTGGCCCTGGGGGCAGCGTATTGGGAAACTTGATGCCTCTGGACAGTAGAATCCTGGAGGGCACGGCACTTGACCCATCGACATGTTGCAGTAGTAGCCTGGGGAACAGTGCACAGAGTCATCATGCAACTGAGGAAAAGTCCACACAGTAATACTTACAGACTATACACAGAAGACCTGCAGCACCACAGCAGCCTCAAAGAAGAGAACCCAGTAAGAGGCTCAGCAGTAGAGCGCTGGACTTGTGAACAAATGGTCTCAGGTTCAAGTTCCCGTTGGCAGGAGTGGCAGGAGAATTTTCTCTTCTTGGGTCAACTTTCTGCGCTGACTCATTTTGGTACCTGTTCTACCCCCATGTTACAACAGTAGCATGCAAAAGATACCAGTCATTACAGCAGGCAGATTACAGCTAAACATGCATGCACCTATGCGTGTAGCTTAGGAAAAAGGTGACACTGTAAACTGGTGGACGGTTGTAGTGAATACACAGCAGACTGGTTCTCTCACCTGCAGCACAGATGGTCTGGTTCCAGGAGCCGGGTGGGCAGGCCATGCCAGCATCACACTGGATACCTGGGTATGTCATGTTGGAGTCTGGGCAGTAGAACCCAGCCGGGCACAAGAAACAGTCGTTGATGTCACCGCCGGCAATGATGTCCCTACGACACAGCAAGAAAACACTAGGGATGAGCCAAAGGGAAATGAGGATATAATGTAGTCGTTCACTACCGGAAATGATGTCCCTACGACACAGCAAGTAAACACTAGGGATGAGCCAAAGGGAAATGAGGATACAATGTAGTCGTTCACTACCAGAAATGATGTCCCTACGATACAGCAAGTAAACTCTAAGGCTAAGCCACTGGAAAATGATATAATGTAGTCATTCGCTACCAGAAATGATGTTCCTACACCACAGCAAGTAAACTCTAAGAATAAGCTACAGGAAAATGATATAATGTAGTCATTCACTACCAGAAATGATGTTCCTACACCACAGCAAGTAAACTCTAGGAATAAGCCATGGGAAAATGAGGAAATAACCCAAATACTGGGATGTTCAAAGCCATTATTTTCCCCGCTTCTCCAGTTCAATTGCGAAACAAGACACCTGACATTTAATGCTCAATCAACCACAAAGGTTGTCAGAAACTTGAAACTAAATTGATTTCTGATTACCTATCTCTCTCATGCTACACCATACCTGTATCTGCCAGGAGGGCAGACAATGGAGGCACTGGTGGCGTTGGTGCAGTAAGAGCCCACGGGGCAGGGGTGGATGGTGTAATTAGCAATGCCCACCACGTCACACAGGTAGCCAGGGGGGCAGGGCAAGCAGGCGCTGCTATCCATCCCACCTTCCTGGTCGTTGTAGGTCGTGGTGGGACACGGCTCGGGGTCCTGAATCACATGGGACAGGTGTGAACAGTGGGACAATCAACACCACTGAGGGACTGAATAATGAATGTGGTTCAGCCCACCTTCCGGGTCATTGGAGGTCATGGTGGGACACGGCTTGGGGTCCTGAATCACCATTTCTGCTCATGGGAAAGTATTCTATGTCTGGCAAACTAAACAAATGCATACTCTCATAACACTGGGAAGTGCTCTCTTCTGGCTGATGCAGTTTTGCCCAGCAGCAGGCCAAAATCTCTTAAGTACTAGTAAGCAGCAACAGCAGTAACACCATGCCACAAGGACAACCACCACCTACATTAAAAAATGTTTAAAGCACATCAATATCTAGGCCAACATCAACAACTTAAACAAAAATCTCAAGTACATTTGAGATGGCACATTAGTATCCAGCAACAACTTAAAAAACAGAAACTGAAGCACATTTGAGACAGCACGGTAGTATTCAGGCTGACATCAACAACTTTTTTTTTTTTAACTCAAAACTGACATACATTTGAGACGGCACAGTAGTATCCAGGCCAACAACAACAACTTCAAACCCAAAAAACTGACTTACGTTTGAGACAGCACAGTAGTATCCAGGCCAGCAGGGCACAGAGACGGTGGAGTTCTGGGGACAGATTCTGCCTGCCGGACACGGCTGGCACTCGCTGACGTCACCCGCCCCCTCCTTGTCAATGAACTGCAGGACTGGACATGTCTGTCGTACTGTTGTGCCTGTCAACACACCAGGTTGAGAGGTTCCATTAGGTCAGAGTGCAGATACTTAGTCTTCTGTCCATCTGTCACTCAGTCAGTCAGGCAGTTCACAGCTGAGCCAATGTTAGAAGTCTGGACACAATAATGACTATATCCACAAAGTCAGTCAGTCTATGTACAGACAGTCAATCAGTCTATCAGTCCGTCAGTCAGTCAGTTTGTCAGTCAATCAGGCAGGCAGTTTACAGCCAAGCCAAAAATCAGAAGCCTGGATACAATAATGACTATGTACATCTCTGGTCAGTAAGTCCATCAGTCAGTCAGTCTGTCTGCCAGTCCATCCATCCATCAGTCAGTCATTCTGTCAGTCAGTCTGTTAGTCAGTCAGTCCATCCATCTGTAACACAGCAGTCAGTCAGTTCACAGATGAACCACAGTTAGAAGCCTGGACATAACAATGACTAAGTACAGACAGTCACTCAGTCAGTCCATCCATCAGTGAGTCAAAGACAGATGTATACATTCAGGCAGACAGTCAATTCACCACTGCCCCGATGGCACTAGTCTGGACAGAGCAATAACTCTACTTTGTAACAGTCAGCACCCCTATGGGAGCAAAGACACCAGAAGGAAAAAAAGAAGAAAAACAACAACAGAGAACACTTCTGAATTTCTCTTGAACTTTCACTGAAATAACACAAAACACAACCACACCAGTTCCAGAAAGCAACTGATCCTATTTGATCAAAGTACTGTCCTCTGGAAAGATGTCAACTGCAAAACAAATCAGGAAATTCCTGAGACTAATTCAAATGAGGACTTGAGGGATTCAGATGCTAGTTTTCAGTATTGTTCAGGTGTGTAAATTTTACCTGCCGGACAGTAGTATCCATAGGGACAGAGTTGACCATCAGGGGCATATGTGTTGTTGGGGTCAGGGATGTCCATGCCTGACACACAGTAGTAACCAGCAGCGCAGTCACCAGCAATGCGACCTCCAGTGCAGTATTTGCCTGTAAACACAACAGTGTTAGAATCATTGCAGTTATTTGCCTGTGAACACAACAGTGCTGGAAGACAGTTTTGGAAATACTGCAGTTATTTGCCTGTGAACACAACAGTGCTGGAAGACAGTGTTGGAAATACTGCAGTTATTTGCCTGTGAACACAACAGTGCTGGAAGACAGTGTTGGAAATACTGCAGTTATTTGCCTGTGAACACAACAGAGTTGGAATGACTGCAGTTATTTGTATTGCAAGGTACAATATTATATTATTATATAATACTATATTAATATTAGTAATATTATATTATTATTATATAGTATTTTATGTGAAGGAGAGTATCATCCTGAGTGTTTCATTTGTGTCACACTCATGCAATATAAACAATGATAGCCATTACAATTGTCATTTACTGCAATATTTGTCGACATCAGGACTTTCCAGAAGCAGAAAAGATCAAAAACATGTTTCAGATGACAAAACAACAGTTAAACAGTAAAAATGTAAATGTACTTATCAGGCTTCAATTGCGTGTGTTCCGTGAATTTGCAAGAATGTCGGCATCAACGCTTTATGCTTGAGTAGAAACAAAAGCAGAAAAAAGCCAAGAAATAAAGCAAAAAAAGAAAGTGAAAACAATAGGAAGTACATAAGAATGAGAAGAGTGGGAAGCAAGCTGGACGGGGAGAGAAAAAGAGGGAGAGAGGGAAGAAGAGAGAGATCATGGGTTCATGAGCTGGCAAAGACGGCACCAGCAACACAACTGACCAGCAGGGCAGTGAGGGCAGTCGTCAGCCTTGGCCAGCCCTGTAGTCACAGAGTCTGTGTAGGTGCCGTTCAGACAGAGGATGGGGTCAGCCGTCCCGTTGGGACAGTAAGAGTAGGCTGGGCAGGCCATGGGCGTGCTGGTGTTGGACGTGCAGTACGACCCCTCTGGGCACTCCAGGCAGCTGATCATTCCAAAGGCATCCTGGTAGGTACCTGGGCAAGATGCAGACAAAACCTCACAACACCATCCTCTAAAGGGGTTGTTTCACTAGGCTGTGGCATAAAGAGTCTCTAAACTGTGATTTTAATATGCACCTCAAGCATTGCAGCACAGACTGCCAGTGAGAGAAACAAATTAAAAAGGTGCTAGTGACAGCAACTAGCCAGAAAGAAAAGCAAAACGTGCTGACTGCAACACAAAGATGGCCACTGCTGGACACCTATCAACAGTTATCAACAGTTCTGGTCTTTGATGTCTTCATCTGGTTCATATTTTTGTTTCCAAGTAGTCCAGTTTCTGCTTTCCTCACTCAAACGCAGCTATCAAAAAATGATGTCACCATTGCCATGGTGACCGAAACAGTAAACTGAATCCTCAGCACATTCAGCCAAGGGAACAACACTCATCCCACCTCCCACCCCTCCTACCTGGCGGACAAGGCACAGGGTCAGCAGTATTCTGCGGACAGTAGAAGCCCGGGGGGCACAGGTAGGCGGAGGGGGTGGCTGAGCTGATGTTGGCCACATCAGGGCAGTAGTATCGCTCCTGACACTCCCCGGATGGTCCCAGGCCACCGACCACGGCACAGTAGTGCCCGCCATCACAGGGCCAGCAGTCCAGCTCCGACTGACCACCCGTCTGGTTACGCATGGTGCCTCTGGGACAAGGCTCTTCTGTCACTGTGCCTGTAGTAACCAAGAGAAACGTTTATGAGACAAAAGCACTGTAGTAACATTATACAAATGTTTACGAACATAAACAGGGGGAGGGGTCTGGTTACGCGTCAAGCATCTGGGACAACACTGCCCAGTCACAGTGCTGGTAGTAACAGTGGACATGTTTACAAACATTAAGCAGGGTGGAGGGTCTGGTTATGCATAATAAGCATCTAGGACAACACTGCCCAATCACTGTGCTGGCAGTAACAGTGGACATTTACATACAAGCTAAATGGCTGAAGGAGCATTTGTCTATGCACCACACATGTGGGACAATATTGCCTCATAACTGTGCCTGTAAGAATGGGCACACTTTCAAGCAGAAATCATTGGGGGGGGGGGGGGGGGGTATTAAAAAGCAGAAAAATATAGCACATAATGTGCCTTTCTCACCAGTTACTTTGCTGGGTCACAGAACAAAAAAATAAGTACATAACTTGGTGTTTTATGCCCAGTCAACTATTATGGTTATCTCAGGGCGAGACATTCTGTTATCACGCAGTAAAGAAAACAAAAAGATGAGGACTGAAGATTCAGTAAAATGGAATCAGGCTTATACTTATAGTAAAGACAAGGGCAGGGCTGGAGTACAAGGAATAGTCCCCCAGTTTTTCTTCACCACAGTCAGTTGCTGTGGTCATTACAACTACTGCATATCAGAATAAGACACAGCTTTTTGGTCCACAGCCCCATCTTACAGACCGGTTTACATTAAATACAGATAGGAGTACACTTTTTTTTTTTTTTTTTTTTACAAAAGTTATAGTATTTTCAGTTCTTTTGTTTTATTTTGTTCTCAGTGAAAATAATTTCAACACTGCTTCAAGAAAAGTGGTGAACGTTCATACTTTGCCACAAAAAAATGTAAGCCTCACTTTGAATTGCCCAAGAATTCAGTTCCAAGACTCCATAGGCACAGTACAGAAACCAACACTACAGCAGTGAGAGGTACTGGGACTTACACATGTGCTACTGAATATCCAGAGCTGGGCATATTTTGACTGGAAAACAAACAAACTGCAAAACACATCTGAAATATTTGTCTTCTTCTTCTCTTTTCTTCTGTAATCTTCATATTTTCATATGCTGAAAATTAGGTATACAAAATAGCCCCGATGATACAAGGGATTAGGTCTGATCTTACCGTCCACGCAGTAGTGTCCAGCAGGACAAGGCATGTTGGTGCCATCGTTGGGCGCAGGGTGAGTGGCATTTTCCATGCACAGAAAGCCAGCCAGGCAGTCACCACTGGGCGCGTCCAGACCACTCTGGTTACAGAACTTGCCAGGTGGACATCCCAGACACTGGTGGTAGTGACTCAGGCCAGTGTGGGGGTTGTACGTGCCTGCAAACACACAGAGAATAATTATTATAGAGTGTAACCCTCTTAAACCTAACTCCTTTAAGATGAAATTCTGTTTCAGAATTATTACTCATGGTATTAGTGCTAATTGTGTTGATTGTGAATTGTTCTGTGAAGACAATTTTCTGTTCTAAAGAAGTTGTTTTGGTGGTCCAGGCCATCAGGTCTTTGAGAGCTATCACTGGATGCAATAGCAACCAAATTATTCCTCTCATTTTAAATTTTACTATTTCATCACTTTCCTTGTTTTTCTTAGTGCTAGCAAGGCCTGTTTGTCTTTGAGAATGGTGTTCTACTGCTCAATACAGACTGGTTCTCTGTTGCTGCTGTTTGGTTTTTGTTGTTTTTACTAAAGCCAACACTGACAGTAATGGGATTAAATTATAACATTAATTAGAACAATGGCCAATCCTTCTCATGCCTTCATTACAGCCCATCACACAACCATAACTCTGTGTGTGTGTGTGGTGGGGGGGGGGGGGGGGCACTATGTATAGATTTTTTGCTCTCTCTGTCTGTCTCATGCACACATTATTTAAATTTATTTTAGTTTGGTTTCCCTGAGCTTTGATGGCAGTGGAACCCTAATAAAAGTTCTAATTTTTCCTTTTAATTACTATCAATTGGTTCTCTCTGCACCCAACTAATTATTACTATCAATTGGTTCTCTCTGCACCCAACTAATGGGGTTTTTCCCTGGGTACTCTAGCTTTCCCATTCATCCCCTGGCTTGTTTGGAACTGGAAGCTTCTTCTTCCTTTTCCAAGTCAGACTCCCACCCCACCCCTGCTTTCTCTCTTCCTCTCTTCTGTGTCATCTGTGACAATGTCACAAAATACTAATTACATCACACCCATTTCACTACACCTCACTGTCATGCCAAACAAATAAATGAAAACAAAACGATACACCAAAAGAGACAGGTAACCTTACCGCTTGGGCAGGGCACTCCATTTCCGGAGGTACCGTTGAGGCAGTAGTAGCCAGCAGGGCAGGGTTGTGTGTCGTTCATACCTTGGCTGGGACAAGACGTACCTTCCGGGCAGTCCAAGCATGCACCTGTGAACAGATTGAAATTCTTGTACTGGTCATTACTATCAACTGTTGGAGGTGTCACCTAGCACTCCACACAGACACTCCACATTGGCGGAAGTCCACAGGAGCTGTAAGGCTTGTTAGGGATTATCATGCAGTATTTGTCTGTTTTCCATAATCCACAAAACTCTGACATGGAGCACAGGATCTTTTAATATGCATATGTATATATTAATGCATGCATATCCAAATGGGGGCAGGGCTCGAATTCCAGCACATCATTTTACAACAGCTGGGCTAGCATATCAAAACATCATTTTTCAACAATAGGGATAGCACATCAACACATCACTTTATGATAGCAAGGCTAGCATATCAACACCTCACTTCACAAGAGCAGGGCTAGCACATCAACACATCACTTTACAAAAGCTGGACTAGCATATCAACACATCACTTTACAAGAGCAGGGCTAGTATATCAACACCTCACTTCACAAGAGCAGGGCTAGCACATCAACACCTCACTTTACAAAAGCTGGACTAGCACATCAACACCTCACTTTACAACAGCAGGGCTAGTATATCAACACCTCACTTCACAAGAGCAGGGCTAGTATATCAACACATCACTCTACAAGAGCAGGGCTAGCAGTCTTCATTTTTGAAGAGCAGAGCTAGCAAGCCAGCACATTATCTTGACAGGGGGGAAAAAAAAACTCATCTTTTTCTTGCGTCTCTGATGGGGATTGAACCCTCTACCTTGGGATCTCTGGTCTGGTCCCAGAGAGTCAAACCTATAACCCCTTCCTACAGACAGTCAGGTATACACGGTTCAAAAGCAAAACCCAAAGGCCTGGTTACCTAGTCCAGTCTGAGGAGCATAGGTTCCCTTATCACACGGCGTTTCAACCACTGCCCCAGCAAGACAGTAGTGACCGGCTGGACAGATATAGCCAATGATGCCATCAGTTGGGTTCGGAACGTTGGATCCCGTCAGACAGATGTAGCCAGCATCACAGGTGAGGGCTGTACCTGAAACACATTGCATCCAGTTTTTGGTGGACTAGCTGTTTCCAAATTTAGCTTGCTTTGGAAAAAGACTGATCATGATATGCAAGACAACAACATCACAAAGTTATTTCAGAAAAGGGGATATGACTTAAACGCTTGCAATAATGTAAGAGATAGTTTGTATAATACTGATGTTATCAATCAAACTGTTAAATTGATTGTGCATACTCCTGTGGGTAAATTAGTATATTATAATTGGGGGGAGGCGGGGGGGTGTCTAATATCACCTTGATGTTAACAGACATAAAATATTGATTTGATTTTGTTGTACGCCTACCCACAAGGCCACTGGTGCACTGGACTGTAGAGGACTGAGGGTCAGACCCATTACATGACTGAACGCAAGGAGTCCACAACAGATAGGATATGGTGGCCCAGGATGATGCAGCATGGTGTTTGTGGTGTGCCTGCCCACAAGGCTACTGACGCACTCAACTTCACAGGACTACGTGACTGAACACACTGAGAGCCTACAAGCAGGATGTGGCAGCCCCGAGTGTGACTCAGCATGGTGCTGGTGGCAGCAATAAAAATGATGCATGCACTTATCGTGGACAATGCAAGAGACATGACCCTGTGAAGTAAACCAACACATTCGTATGTTAAAAAAAGTGGTCTGTTTGACTCTTGGAATCCACTGACCATTCTTGGAGCTCTCAGGCAGACAGTAAGTCCCCGGCTTGCAGAGCTCACAGTCTGTCTCGTTGCTGTTGCCTTCGCTGGTTGCCATGGTTCCCTCGGGACAGGGCGTGGCCATGTAGCTGCCCTCGGGACAGTAGGAGCCAATGGGACAGATGGTGGTGTTGGGGTTGGGCTCGCTGTTGCCTCCAGGGCAGTAGTAACTGTGGACAGTGAACCGTTTACATCAACAGTTTGAACTAGCTGAAGCTTGTCCCCGTCACTGTGGCAAGCTACTTGTTTTCCTTTTTTCTTTTTTTTAATCTCTTCCAACGCCTTTTCAACCAATTTCCTCACCCACCCTTGTGTTCCATCTCTTTTCACCTCCTCCCTTTCCATTCCAGGTCCATTTTCTTATACCTTCCTCCTATCTTTTCATCTTTTTTTATTTTACAAAACTCTTTCCAATTCAGGTAATTGTTTTCACCTTCTTGTTGTTTATAATACTAATAATAGATTATTTATGGAGCCCCATCTCATAAGAGCCCAGAGCGCTTACAAAGACATAAGAATACGCTCATTTCATCACAAACACAAACAGTTTACAACTGTGTCTTTCATTCTTTTTGTATCTCCCTAACTAAAGGTCATTTCTCCACCTGCTTTTGGACAACCCTTTCTTTCTCTCTCTCTTTCTTTGTTTTTAAACATAACTGCCTCCATTTCATGTCAGTGTTTTCCTTCATCTCTTTTCACTGCCTACCCTGGGTAGCAGAGGCCTTCTGGTGCAGCGAGGCCCAGACTCTGGCAGTAGTAACCCGGCAGGCAGGTCTGGCACTCAGAGGCGTTGGTGCGATGAGTGAAGTTGTTGAAGGTGCCGGGTGGACAGGGGTACTGGTTGTAGCGCTCTGTCTGCTCGGGGCAGTAGTAGCCCTCTGGACAGGCATATGATGACAAGTTGCCCACTGGCGCCAGTGTGTTGTCACAGTAGTAGGCTAAAGAAAAAACCAGCAAAACCTGACTGATCTGGAAATGGTACCATGCACACTTCATCTCACCTTGCAAGTTCGATCAAGCAGATGGACTTTTTGGCTGAGAATGTTAAATATGTTTACTGGCATGTGGGAGGCACACAAATTATTGTTGGAACCCCAAAATCAAAAGTAGATAAATCAACCACTGAAACATATCAGTAATTTTCAAACTGACGGATTACTGTACTGTTTTTGTTGATTGGGTCAATGCATGTCTATTTCTTGAACAAGTGCAAAGAACTCTAAAAGCCTGTAAGTTCTTTACTCCAAAGACTTCCTGTTGGTGTTTCTTTGTTAATTGTGTTTTGGCTCTTGCAGCAAGCTCCACAACCATTGCAACATTTACTTCATCAACTGCATCGATTATAAGCATCAGCATAGTTATCTTCAAAACTGTGCCATCATGACAACTTCCAGGGACTTCTTGGAGAATTGTTTGCATATTACTGAGAAGAAAAACTTTTGCAAATACTATTCCGAACACCATACGCAAACATTATTTATGAAGACATTGACAAACGAAAAGGTGTGACAATGGCCCAGTCTTTTTCTTTCAAAGTAGAACTGTCAGCAACAAAAACTTTACCATTAAACTAGAGCCATAAGCATAACAGAAAAAGCGACAAAACAAAGTACAGTGGAACCAATCAGGCTGTTCAGCACAGTGGTTGTCCACTGGACGTTTAACTGTACCGATTTCCCCACAGGCCTAAGCACACAACATCAAAGTCTGAAGAAACACCATCTGTACCTTCAGGGCAGATTTTGCAGGAGTCCCGCCCCAGCTCATTCTGGTAGAAGCCAGGGTCACAGCGGGTGGGGGTGGCGGTGTTGGCCAGGCAGTAGTGACCCTCGGGGCACAGGTAAGTGTACGGGTTGGGGACTGTCTGGCCTGGTGGGCAGTAGTAGCCTGCACAGGCAAGGAGTATTTTGTCAGGAAGTCACAGTCTGCAGGGTCAGGGAGTGCATCACACTGGTCAATGTGCAGCTGAGCTAGCTCCCACCCTGCTATAAACATCATCATCTCCGTCTGTTCACTCTCCTGAACAACAGCAGGCTCACACACCTACAAATATACACGCATGCATATACAAAGACGAATGTACACACACACATGCATGCACACACAAATGCACACTCACTCACACACACACACATACACACACACACACACACACACACACACACACACACACACACACACACACACACACAAACAAACATGCATGCACTTGCACACACACATGTGCACACACACACGCGCACACACAAATACACACATACACACACATACAACCACACTGGATCCTCACCGACATCACAAGGTCCAGAGACACTGCTGAGCCCCGTGCCATTACAATAGGAACCGCCATCACAGTCTGTGCACTCTCCCTCTGATGCCAGATTGGTGACTGGTCCGTACGTCCCATTCCTGCATGCCTCTGGAAGGTCACTGCCCTGGACGCAGAAGTGTCCCACGGGACAGACAACCTGGGTGGGGGAAGTGGATCCCAGGGGGCAGTAGTAGCCGGCATCGCAGGGCCCGGTGGGGGTGGAGAGGCCTGCCGTCTGGCAGTAGTCACCCGGGGTGCACTCCACCATGGCAGGCGACCCCTCCGGGCAGTAGTAACCAGGCTGACACTCCCCGCCATTACTTGTGGGCTGGAAAAAAAAAGAAGGGACTAATAGCACAGGGTGAGGGCTGAAACAGACACAAAGTAAAACAGAGAACAGTTCATAATGGATCACAGGAAAACAAATTTAGACTGTGCAGGATACAGTCATGCTTGCACGCGGCACTAACAGCCTAGATATGTGTGTTTTTAAACTGCTTGTGCTGCTTGTACATTTAAAACAAGCCGCTTGTGTACTTAATTTAAAACCAAATAAAACTGGAACATGATGTGCAACCCGGGAACTGTGTTCAAGGAATAATGGTCTTGAGGTCAGTTCTGGACACAGCACAACATTTTACACATGTACACATAAAAATAAAAACAAGATCTCATACAGGGGAATAAAAGTACTTCTGAAACAAAACCAGAATTTACGTTTGCCCAAACCGAGACTCACCTGAAACTCCCATGATCCGTTAGTGCAGTACCACCCAGCAGAGCAGTTGGCAGTGGGGGCAGCGTTGCCATGACCCTGACAGTAGGTACCCGGGGTACAAGACACGCAAGCACTCAGGTCCTTCTGCTGGGTCAAGTTGTTGAAGGTTCCTGGGGGGCAGGCATTGGCGTACTGATCCGTGGTGTTCACCGGGCAGTAGTACCCTGCCGGACACACGTTCAGCATGTAGTCCGAGGTGTTGGAAGGACAGAAGTATCCCTCAGGACAGTCCTTACAGCCCCACTGATTGGTCAGGTCCTGGTAGGAGCCGGCTGGGCAGGCAATGGGGAAGTCCGTGCCTTGCGGGCAGTAGTGGCCAGCGGGACAGATGTGGCCGATGATGGGGTGGATGCTGCTGGTGGGACACTGGGTGTCATTCAGCATGACTGGGTTGGATTTGTCCACCCCTGACACGCAGTAGTATCCCTCATCACACTGACCAGAGGGCGATGTCAAGTTGTTACCTGCAAGTTCACACAATCCATAGTAAGTTCTTCCAAAAAACAAAAACAACAAAAAACGAGCATACTTTAGTCACTAGTGTCTAGCCAGGTGCATCTTTCTTTTTCTTTTTTCCATGTCATACACCTAAAACAGAATTGTGTAATCAAGGGGGAAAAAACAGGACAGGAAAAGCTGTGTCTCCATTCAAACACTGAACAAATGCCAGATGTGAACAGGTGAAGAGTAAATACAAACTGTTAACATTTCTAGTCTGAAAACATAACCCCAAATCAGACCTACAAACTCAATCCATACAGAAATATAACATGGGAAATCCCAGACAGTGTTAAACATGTGATGCCACTGAAGGTAAAAGTCAGGCAAAACGTACCATCTTTTCACCATCCATGCCACTGAAACAGCATTCTACCATTTCTGTTTCCCATCTTCCTACAGTCCAATATAATACTACTTTATTAATCCTTAAAAAGAGAATAAAAGTAGATTTTATTTTTAAGTCATTAAATGCTCTCTCTCAGCCCTGCAGCTCCTCTGTGCATGCATGTGTGTGTTGCATTACTACCGTTAATATATAATTGTATAAAATTTTGGGGGAATGCATGAGTGTTTCGTGTTATTGTGAATGTATAACTGTATATCATTTTGGGGGAATGCATGAGTGTTTCATGTTATTGTTAATGTATAATTGTATATCATTTTGGAGGAATGCACGAGTATTTCATGTCTGCATTACAACACTATTATATTATGTGCGGCACATAACACTTACCACACAGATCTGCCGCACACAACTAATAATAATAATAATAATAAAGAGGATTTCTAGAGCGCCCATCTACCACACTAGGTGGCAGCACAGAGCACTTTACAATAACACTAACCACACACTCACACACACACACACACACATACATACACACACGCACACGCACACATGCACGCACACACACACACACACACACACACACACACACACACACACACACACACACACACACACACAGTGTTGGACGAGGGGATGGGCATGGCTGTGAAAATCAGTTTAGAAATAATTATTAAACAGGTGCGTCTTGAGGGCGGCTTTGAAAGAGGAAGTAGAATAAGAGTAGCAGAATGTTTGAGGCAACTTGTTCCAGACAGATGGGCCAGCATAAGAAAAAGATCTTTCACCAAATGTTTTTGTGTTTACGCAGGGGGTGACAAAGGTTCCTGTGTCAGATACAGATTGTAATTGTCTTGCTGGAGTATAAGGTTGAAGGAGATCAGACAGATACTGCGGGGCTGTTCCAGAGATGGAACTGAAGCAGCTAGTTGAAATTTTGTATTGAATGCGATGTGTTACTGGTAAAGGTGACCTTCGGATTAACTGATACCTGCCTACCTACCCAATGCACTCACCTTGGCAGAAGGCCCCAGGCAGACACGGGATGCAGTGGTCCGCCAGCGCCAGACCGGTGGTGTTGCTGAAGGTACCAGCGGGGCAGGGCTGCCAGTTGTGGCCTGTGCCATTGGGGCAGAAGAAGCCTTCAGGGCACGGCCACTTGGCTGACGAGGCATCCCCGGCCACAGTGAGCTGTGGGATGCAGTAGTAACCTGCACACAGCAATGGTCAAACTGTAATCAGCACACAGCAATGGTAGAGTTGTAACCAGCACACAGCACACACAGCAATGGTACAGTTGTAACCTGCACACAAAAAGGGTCAAGTTGTAACCTGCACACAGCACATACAGCAATGGTACAGTTGTAACCTGCACACAAAAAGGGTCAAGTTGTAACCTGCACACAGCACATACAGCAATGGTACAGTTGTAACCTGCACACAAAAAGGGTCAAGTTGTAACCTGCACACAGCACATACAGCAATGGTACAGTTGTAACCTGCACACAAAAAGGGTCAAGTTGTAACTGCACACAGCAAGGGTCAAGTTGTAACCTGCACACGGCAATGGTAAGTGCCCACAGCAATGGTAAAGTTGTAACCAGCACACAGCAATGGTAAAGTTGTAACCAGCACACAGCAACGGTAAAGTTGCAGCAGATGATGTTACTGTCTTTCACTTCTGCATAGGTGAGAGCATCTTCCTCATGTGCACACACACACACGCGCGTGCACACACACACACACACACACACACACACACACACACACACACACACACACACACACGATGAAATAATGGTCTCTGCTTATGTTTTGCCTAGAGAGAGAAATAAGATAAACACCCACATGTATGAGATGGACATTCAGAGCCACAGACAGACAGTGGGAGAGAGGTTTAAAGACAGAGACAAAGACAGGCTAACAGGCGACACAGAGCCAGAGACAGGCCAACCTTCAGGACAGATGAGACAGTTTGCAGCCCCATCAAAGTCAACATAATATCCCGCAGGGCAGTCCTGGGGCTGGGCGCTGCCGGCAGGACACTGCTTGGCTGCTGGACAGATCACCTCTGTCTCCACGCTTGACCCGGTGGGGCAGTAGTAACCTGGCAACCACAGACAGCTTGACAACCACATCCTTCAGTGCACTTCTGAGGACCCCCCCCCTCCACCCCCCGAGTCCCCCACCATGAAGTCACTACAACAAACATGCATGTACACACACACACACACACACCATACATGCACTCACACCACACACATATATTCACACCAAATACACACCCACACACACACACCATACGTGCACTCACACCACACACATTCATTCACGCCAAATACACACACACACACACACACACACACACACACACACACACACACACACACACACACACACACACACACACACACCATGCATGTGCTCACACCTACACATACCATACATGCACTCACACCACACTTCCACTCACACCACACACACACACACACACACACACACACACACACACACACACACACACACACACACACACAGTCACACCTTGCTCTCTGAAGTGGTATCCAATTCCCAGTGTCCTTTTCACTGATAGAGCTAAATGTTTGAGTTCAACCAATCTGGTTACCATAGCGGTCCCAATGACCAAACCACAACCAGCACAGTTCTGGCCTCTATCAATCTTGAATGGAATGAAGGAAGCATGCTGAACTAAATCGCTACATTCTCTTTCACCTTTACAACAATGAACGCACAACCTTATTTGCACAGTCTGGACACAGTGGTCAGACCAAAGCCGTTACAAAATCACTACATTCTCTTTCACCTTTACAGCAGAGAAACACACAGCCCTCTCAGTCTCACCTTTGCACGGTCCAGACACAGTGGTCAGACCAAAGCCGTTAAAAAATCACTACTTTCTCTTTCACCTTTACAGCACAGAAACACAAAGCCCTCTCAGTCTCACCTGTGCACGGTCCAGACACAGCGGTCAGACCAAAGCTTTTACAAAATCACTAGATTCTCTTTCACCTTTACAGCACTGAAACACACAGCCCTCTCAGTCTCACCTTCTTTGCACGGTCCAGACACAGTGGTCAGACCGAAGCCATTACAGTAGTAGCCCTCTAGACAGTCCGTGCACAGCGACGCTGACGCCAGTCCCGTCTGATTGGAGTAGGTGCCGTTGGGACAGTCTGTGGGCACACCAGATCCGGTGGGACAGTAGGATCCATCAGGACACACCACCTCTGTGTCCTGGACGGAGCCGTCTGGGCAGTAGTAGCCGGCCTGGCACTGTCCTACCACCGCAGTCAGCCCTGGACATGACAAGCTTCCTCACTCACTCACTGACCTCATTCAGCAAAGGTGGAACCCACCCATGGTTATGCACCAGTTAAACATGTAACCCCAATCACTGGTTATACACCAACTAAACATGTAACCCAAATTACTGGCTACTCACCAGTTAAACATGTAACCAAAATCCCTGGTTATACAACCAAACATGGACCCAAATTACTGGTTATACACGAAGTAAACATGGATCCAATATTAAACAGGTGTTAACCCAACAAACAAGCATATAAGACATTAAACAAAACAACCCAGACACAAAATACAAATGCAGAGGAACTGAGGAATTAATTGCCAGTAATCATTACCCCATCTTTGGAACTGTTTGTTCTGCTAACTTTTGCTGTAGCAGATGAAGCCAGCAGTACAACTGCCCCCCCCCCCCCCCCCACCCCCACCCCCCACTGGTACAGATGCCTATACCCCTCCCCACCTGCTCAATAGTTGCAGAACAAGCCAGCAGTACTGCCCCCACCCCTTCCCCCCACCCCCACCCCAAGTGTACAAATACCTACCCCTTCCTGAAAGCTGCAGAAGCCTGTAGTAGAGCTGAGAGATCCCAGACAAGAACTGACCTGTGCTGAGACCCCTCCCCCCCCACCCCCCCCCCCCTCCCCATGGTACAAATACCTATCCTTCCTCTTCCTCAAAGCTGCAGAAGCCAGCAGTAAGGCTCTGAGATCCCAGAGAAGAGCTGACCTGCTCTGTTGCAGGTGGAGCCAGTACAATTGAGCCCCCCCCCCCTCCCCTGTAAAATGCCTACCCCACCCCCTCCCAAAATTGGCAGAAGCCAGCGCCAGGGCTGAGAAATGCCGACCTGTGCTGTTGCAGAAGTATCCAGCGGTACAGTTGAGGCACTCTCCCTCCCTGGTCAGGCCGAAGCTGGGACTGTAGGTGCCCTGGGGGCAGGGGAACGGCTCAGACGTGCCCTCTGGACAGTACGACCCTGCCGGGCACTCGTCAGCATTGGCACCTGGTTGGGTACATAATAATATTATAATATTAACAGAGAGCTGTACAGTGCATCATCTACCATGAGCACAGTCCGATTCTCAAACTACATTTACTGATGTACATACAAAAGCATATCATGGAACAACAAAAAACACAAACACATAAAAAGACCCCCCAAAAAGAAGAAAAACACACAATTGCAAATCAGCACTAAGGGGAAATACATCATCAATTATAAAATGTAATCACAGGCCAGCCCTTCACAGAATTCTTTTACCAGCATCACACATACAAACATGGTATTTTCAGGTCACTTTAGTCCATATTTCAGATCAGTTTAGTTCATCAAGATTCTATGGTGTACACAGAACATGCACTATGCAGCAGTTTTACGCAGCACCAGTCAAGTAACCAAACAGCACTGTAAGTACAGCACTTCAATGAACATTCAAAATGTGCTATAAAAGCATGGTCACTCATTCAGGATCACATGCAACAAGAGTGCAACGAGTCTGCTCATGAGCAGAGAAATAGCACTACATAAAAGTGATCAAAACACTCTTTGCCTTGTACCTGTATCTCCCTGGCCTGAAACTGACCTTGTGTTGGTGTGGTAGTCATGGCACCACTGCGGCAGTAGTACCCTGGTGCACAGGGACGCAGCGGGTAAGTCAGGCCATTCTGGTCGCATGCCATGCCTCCCACACAGTCTGTGCAGTCCAGGGAATTGTTCAAGCCTGAAACACCATGACACAGAATCAGTCCTTCCAGTCACAAGCTGGCCGTATCTCAAAACACCACAACATAGAATCAGTCAGTCTTTCCAGTCACAAGCCAGTCAAATCTGGTGAAACCATTGCACAGGCAACCACCCAAGTCTGTCCATTCAGAAGTTGGTCAGATCTAATGAAACAATTGCACAAGGAAACATCAGTCTTTCCTGACTCTCCTCTCCCACAATTTCCCATCCCTCCTTGCATCCGGCCCTCTCATCTCCTTCTCGCTCTCTCATTACCCTATCATCTCTCTCTCCTCTCCCTTTCTCCACCCTCCCTGTTATATATCTCTCTCTCTCTCCTCTCCCTTTCTCCACCCTCCCTGTTATATCTCTCTCTCTCTCTCTCTCTCCCCCCCCTCTCTCTCTCTCACACACACACACACACCTTTTCTTTATTTTGCTGCTGTTGCTTCTGTTATTTGATACCTTTAAAAATATAATCAATTTTGCACATCTTTTTCCTCCCATTTCCCTTTTCTCCATTTTTCGCTTAGTAAGTTTAGCATGGACTAGCTTCTAGACAGGTTTGAATGAACTTCAACTACAATGCTTTGAAAATAAAGTTTTCTGAGTTGAAGTTCTCTCTCTCCTGTTGCCTCCCATTGCCCTTCCCAATCCAGGACACTATTCTGTCTATAGTACCGTCTCCCTTGCACACATTCCTCTCTCACCAGTGCGGTTGTTGAAAGTGCCCACAGGACAGGGGTACTGTTCAGCGTGCTCCGTGCCGTTGGGGCAGTAGTAGCCCTCGGGACAGATGTAGCTCCCATACTGCACCACACCGCCAAACGTAGCGTTGCAGAAGTAGCCGGCAGGACAAGTGTTGCATGATGACTGGCCAGTCAGGTCCTGAGATGGGGGGAAAATGTGTGCAAAGCAAATGTGGTCAGTTAATACTAGGTCCTGAAGTGAGGGTAAAATGTGTGTAAAACACACAGGGTCATTTAATACTAGGTCCTGAGGGGGAAATGTGTGTAAAACACAAGGGGTCAGTTAATACTAGGTCCTGAGGTGAGGGGGAAATGTGTGTAAAACACATGGCGTCATTTAACACTAAGTCCTGAGGTGAGGGGAAATGTGTGAAAAACACAAGAGGTCGTTTAATACTAGGTCCTGATGGTTAAAGGTCGACTGACCCACACTTTCAACATTTCTCATTCACATAATCCAAGGATAAAAAAATACTTCTACATAGCTGTGTAAACAGGGCACACAGTAACTTGTACAAGAAGTAGTTTCCAGTGGCAGCAGAATTCAACGCTTCCTTCTCTACACCACTTAGGGTTCACGCCAAGATCAAACACTAAGACCCTGGTTATCATTTTATCATGCATTTACCTGATAGGTACTAAGACAATATCATTTTATCATGAATTTACCTGATAGCCACTAAGATTATGCTTGCTTATTATGAATTTACGATAGGCACAAAGACCATGATTATCATTTTGTCAGGAATTTACTAGATAGGCACTAAGACAATGCTTGTCATGTTATCATAAATTTACCTGATAGGCAATGTGTGAAAAACACAAGAGGTCATTTAATACTAGGTCCTGATGGTTAAAGATCATGCTTGTCCTTTTATCGTGAATTACATGATTGGCACAAAGATCATAATTATAAGTGTAACATGAATTTACCACATAGGCACTAAGACAATGCTTGTCAGTCTACCAAGAATTTACCTTATTGGCACTAAAGTAATGATTGCCATATTTTATCATGAATTTACCTGATAACCATATGTCTATCATTCTATCACAAATTTACCTGATAGCCACTAAGACCATGATTAATGCAACTTACCTGGTAAGTGCCAGACGGGCACTGCTGGTCCACTGCCAGACCGCCCACACAGTAGGAGCCCTGCGGACAGCTGTAGTTGCCTGGAGTGGCCGAGAACTGACCGGCTGGACAGTAGTAGCCAGGGCTGCAGTCCCCAGCAGTCGCTCCCAGTCCCTCCTGGTCACAATACCGGCCTGCAAGGTACACCACAAACATTGCCTTACGTTGCTGGGTTTGTTCAATGGGTGAAACTCTCTCACAGAGCTCAAGCAGTTCAATCTGAACAGCATGTAACCACTCATCAAAGACCGTATACTCCTTTCCTTTTTTTTTCTTTTCTTTTTTCAATTCTTTTTCTCTATTATTGTTTTCATTAACCAATGTTATTCATGTAACTAAGAAGTCAGAGTGTGAGTGAAAGGTATATTGTAATCGATGTAAGCATCTTGTTTCAAATGAAAGTACCACAATGAAAAGCCATATACCTTGCAGTCTCTCAAAAGTTCCCAACTCTTACCTTTGAGTTCAGTTCAAGCTGACAGTCACATATTTAGAAGTGTCCATACATACCACCCATCCCATATCTAAGGAGTTTCCTCAATGCTTCTCTTGAAAGAGTTGCAGTGTTGGTCTGTTATGTATAACACATTAACATTGTAATGAATAAAAGTCTGATTGACAATAGCCACATTTGATCTTGCTGTACTGTACAACCTGTAAACAGCTATCGCCCTGATATAGCCATAATGGTTGACAAGGTGTAAAACACCAAGTTACTTAAACAGTTGAAGCAGCAAAGTACCTTCATAAACCTCTCTCACAGAGAAGAGACAATCTCTGTACCACCAGGACAGGAAGAATGCATGGACACTAGCCTTACACTCCTCAGTCAACTCACCTGAAGGATACACAGTGCACGGGAGTCACTGATGACTGATGATACCCAGGCAGTACACCC
Source organism: Alviniconcha strummeri (assembly GCA_963584105.1). NCBI lineage: Eukaryota > Metazoa > Mollusca > Gastropoda > Provannidae > Alviniconcha > Alviniconcha strummeri. Next base: position 44,448,116 of record OY757541.1, read on the forward strand.
TGTTCATCAGAACAAGAGGGCAGTGGGTGTAAAGACACTGACCTTGCACACCTGAATCAACTCAACTGGAGGGCAGTGGGTGTGAAGACACTGACCTTGCACACCTGATCAACTCAACTGGAGAACACTGACCTTGCACACCTGAATCAATCACCTGGAGTCAGTGCCCGGTTTGCATGAAGACACTTACCTTGCAGTGGGCATGAAGATGTCACCATTGCACACCTGAATCAACTCACCTGGAGTGCAGATCTTGCAGGCGGACAGTGCACTGCTGCGGATGGTGTCCAGGTAGTACCCCATGGGGCAAGGAAGGGCGTAGGCACTACCCTCTGGGCAGTAATGGCCCAGTGGACACTGGTCACCTGTTGTTCCGTCGAAAGGATTGGCCAGGTATGCTGACCCCGTGCAATAGTAACCTAGGCACACAGACAGTGTTATCAGAAGTACTGATGATCTGATGATAACGTTCAAAGTCACAAAACAAGAAAACAAACAAAACAGTTGCCTGCAATGATGTTTGAGTTGAAAAAAATATTATGCAAACTAAGCTAAGATGTTCTGCTGATGTGCTGACATTGTTCCAAATGGAAAAAAAAGAAAGAAAAGGTTTTGCTGCAAGTCAGGTCTGTGTTGTTCATGTTGTCTGTTGACATGCTAATATTGTTCAAAGTGACAAAAACGTGTTTTGCCAGCAATTCATATCTGAGTTAGAGAATTAGCATTTAAACAACTTCAATAATATCCTGCCAACATGTCTAAAACAGAGAAATTCAAAGAAAAACAAGTCGGTTTTAAAATGTCCCAAATTTTCAGTACAGCTGCCTTCCTCTGGGGTTATTTCTATAACTGGTCACGTCATAAAAATCTTCAACAAGAATCACTGCTAACACTTCAATAAACAGCATTCATCTGAACTTTTCCCTTTTTGAACAAATAGCATTCTTCTGAACCTTTCCTATGTTTGTGTCCTAATAAATAACATTCTTTTGAACCTTTTATGCATTTGGATTTTGTCATGTTATATATCTATATATAAAAAATCCTACCTGGAGAGCAGTTTCCAGCAGGAGCATCCATCCCCACACTCGGGCAATACTGCCCACCATCGCAGTCTGTGTAGTTCTCACTGCCGGCCGGGCAGTAGGCACCTCGGGGACAGCGTCCACCCTGCAGTGGGTCAGTGGGCATGGCCTGGATGGCCCCACCCACACAGTACCACCCTGCAGAGCAGTTGGCCGTGGGAGCGGACAGTCCCTGCGTCTGACAGTAGGTGCCCGCCGTGCAGGAGAGGCAGGCGGAGACATTGGTTTGAGCTGGAACAGGGTTGAACGTACCGATGTCGCACTTGTACTCATCACTGTGCGTGGTGCCGTTCGGGCAGTAGTGGCCCACTGGGCAGGGGTTGGATAAGTACTCAGTGGAGTTGGCCAGACAGTAGTAACCTGGAAGGTGGAAAATAAGCACATAAAGTCTATATGCCAGGCAAACACTTTTTGTTGTTGTGTGTACATTTTGACTTACTCTCTCTGTACAAGAAAGAGAGAGTGTTCATATATGCATACATGCATAAGCGTGTGCTCATAATTGTGTGCATGTGTGTGGGGGTGTTCGTATATGCATGCATGCACAAGTGTGCTCATAATTCTGTATGTGTGTTTATGTATGTGCATCTGTAGGGAGGGTGTAGAGGTTTAGGGTGCATGCATGCGTGTATGTCTATGTGCATGCATGTGCACATATATTTGTACATGTCTGCCTACATGTGGTGCTTCAGCACATACGCTCTTCCATAAGGAACCCAGCCCCACCCCGAACAGCTGTGTCCAACATCCAAACACAAGACAGCGACCACTCTCACCAGCAGGGCAGATGATGCACACATCCTGTCCCTCCTGGTCCTGGTAGTAGCCGGCTGGACAACCTTCAGGTAACTCACTGCCTGCAGGACACCTGTAGCCACGTGGACATATGTCACCTACACCTGAAAGTACAACAAACCACAATGTAGGTCACACCAGTAGCCACTGGACATATGTCACCTACACCTCAAACTACAAGGTAGGTCACACCGGTAGCCACAGGGACATGTCACTTACACCTGAAACCACAACAAACCACAATGTAGGTCACACCGGTAGCCACAAGGACATATGTCACTTACACCTGAAACAACAAACCACAATGGAGGTCACATTGGTAGCCACCTGAATTATGTCACTTACACCTGAAACAACAACAAAAATGTCAATCTCTTGATGCATGCAGTACAGTTCCCTGGGTCACCATAACACCTTTCAAAGTTGTTACACTTACCTATCGCTGAGCAATTGACCTACGCTTCAGGTAAAGGTAACTAAGCAGTGTGACCAATCAGCTAGAAGAGCACAGCCAGTTGGGCAGGTGGGAGTTTGTGGTACCATCATCATCACGACCAATACTACAGGTGACTAACCTGTGTAACAAGCCATAAGTGGACAGCCAGGTGGACAGGTGGGAGTTTGTGGTACCATCATCATCACGACCAATACTACAGGTGACTAACCTGTGTAACAAGCCATAAGTGGACAGCCAGGTGGACAGGTGGGAGTTTGTGGTACCATCATCATGTCCAATACTACAGGTGACTTACCTGTGTAACAAGCCGTAAGTAGACAGCCAGGTGGACAGGTGGGAGTTTGTGGTACCATCATCATTATGTCCAATACTACAGGACAACTAGGTGGACAGGTGGGAGTTTGTGGTACCATCATCATTCTGTCCAACACCACAGCTACAGGTAACTAACCTGTGTGACCACCCAGAAGAGGACAGTTGGGTGGGTAGGTGGAATTGGTAGCATCGTTGTCAGGGTTAGGCCTGTCCACCCCAGACTGGCAGTAGTAGCCAGCGTCGCAGGGACCGGTTGGGGCAGTGGCATTTTCCACTCCACAGTAAAAGCCTCCGTCACAGTCTGTGCACTGCGTCAGCTGTTGACAAGCACATTACACCAGTGCAGTCCACAGAAGTGCAATCCCCGCTTAAGTGCAACAATGAATTATTCTTAAATCACAATGTTAAAGTACAACTGACACTGGTTAAATGTGACATCTTTGGCAGAAACTTTGAAAAACTAAAGTCCAAAATGTGTGCTTGTGTGAGAGAGAGACTGAGAGAGAGAGAGAGAGAGAGAGAGAGAGAGAGAGAGAGAGAGAGAGAGAGAGAGAGAGAGAGAGAGAGAGAGAGAATGTGTGTACAGTACATATCTGGAGGGAGGAGGTGGGGGGATACATCATGCTTAAATGTTCTAAGTTGAGAGCAAAGTTTGTCAACTGTAAATAAGGTATAAATCTCAACTAATTCAGCAAAAAGAAAAACATTCTTATCACCATTTCCTGATATTATTTAACAAGAAAAGAATGGAATTAACAAGAAAATTTCTAACAACAGAATAAATGTTTGTTTTAAACCTGAAAACTTGCAGGATTTGAGAAAAATTGTCATTACTCTTAGTAACATGAACATCTAACAACAGCATGTCACATTCTGCTATGTTTATGCAAGAAACAACTGGACAGCAAAACTGACAGCTGACAGGCTAACTCACACTGTTCCCTGTTCACCATCTTTAAGAGAACAAGATGCTTTCATTCTGTTACCGTGTACAGATTGAGCTGGTTATTGTTACCTTGTACAGATTGAGCTGGTTACTGTTACCTTGGACAGACTGAGCTGGTTATTATTTTGGACAGATTGAGCTGGTTATGTTACCTTGGACAGATTGAGCTGGTTATGTTACCTTGTACAGACTGAACTGGCTACTGTTACCTTGTACAGACTGAGCTGGTTACTGTTACCTTGTACAGGCTGAACTGGTTACTGTTACCTTGTACAGACTGAGCTGGTTACTGCTACCTTGTACAGACTGAGCTGGTTACTGTTACCTTGTACAGATTGATCTGGTTATGTTACCTTTTACAGATTAAGCTGGTTACTGTTACCTTGTACAGATTGAGCTGGTTACTGTTACCTTGTACAGATTGAGCTGGTTACTGTTACCTTGTACCGATTGAGCTGGTTACTGTTACCTTGTACAGATTGAGCTGGTTACTGTAAGTGCCAGCAGGACAAGGCATCCAGTCCAAGCCAGTGCCGTTGGGGCAGTAGTAGCCAGCTGGACAGTCCACATATCCAGGTTGTGTGTCGCCGAATGCCACAGGCACACAGTAAAACCTGACACAGTGACAACCAATGTTGACAAAACTGACACGATCACTCAAAACAGCACACAGTTCTCAGCTAAGTGTATGCAAACCGTGACCCATTACAGATAATCACTCAGGTTATCACATGTATGTGGTCTAATAAAAAAAAAAGAGGTTTTCGCTAAAGCAGTTCACAAACATTTACTAAATACCATGAGAGTTTTTCAGTATACAAGTTCATATTGAGGTGGGGAGGAGATACAACCACTGTCAATCAAACCAACAACAAACATCAGAACTATTTCAACATCAAACGTTTCCCATATAAATTTATAGAGTGCACTCAGGTTCCCCAGTTCAAATGGAACTCCTAAAGCAGTATAAAAAAAAAGTTTCACACACTCACCCATCAGGACAAATGTCGCAGCTAGACATGCCCGTGCGATTGGTGAAGTAGCCAGGAGCACAGCTGATTGGCTCGTCCGATCCCTCAGGGCAGTGCAGGCCAATCGGGCAAATGATCGCATTCATCACTGCTGAACCTGTCACAAGGAAATATTCATATCAATTTAGAGTGCATGTTAGTCATCGAAATTTGTCAAGCAGTAATTCATTCACTTCGACCTGGATGGAAACCATGGTGCACTGGCTGAAGGGTTGCAAGTCAGCATCTGCCAAACAAATATTCTCACAATAATAGGTGTGCATTAACACACTGCCTGTTACAAGTAGAATGTTCTAGTACCACTCCACACACAACTACTAGTTTCTAGCCTCATGTATTCATTTTCTACCTTTCTTTGTTTTGTCTCTTTGGGTGCATCGTTCTCTCTCCCACCAGCCTGACACTGACAGTACCCCCCTCACCTTGTGGGAAGTAGTAGCTGGCCTGACACTGACAGTAGCTTGACGCTGACAGTACCCACCTCATCTTACAGGCAGTAGTAGTTGGCCTGACACTGACAGTACCCCCCTCACCTAGTGGGCAGTAGTAGCCATACCCCCTCACCTAGTGGGCAGTAGTAGCCATACCCCCCTCACCTAGTGGGCAGTAGTAGCCATATATATACCCCCTCACCTAGTGGGCAGTAGTAGCCATACCCCCCTCACCTAGTGGGCAGTAGTAGCCATGCCCCCCTCACCTAGTGGGTAGTAGTGGCATACCCCATTTCAATGTGGGCAGTAGCAGCCATACCCCCCTCACCTTGTGGGCAGTAGTAGCCATACCCCCCTCACCTAGTGGGCAGTAGTAGCCATACCCCCCTCACCTAGTGGGCAGTAGTAGCCATACCCCCCTCACCTAGTGGGCAGTAGTAGCCATACCCCCCTCACCTAGTGGGCAGTAGTAGCCATACCCCCCTCACCTAGTGGGCAGTAGTAGCCATACCCCCCTCACCTAGTGGGCAGTAGCAGCCATACCCACCTCTCCTAGTGGGCAGTAGTAGCCATACCCCCCTCACCTAGTGGGCAGTAGTAGCAATACCCCCCTCACCTAGTGGGCAGTAGTAGCAATACCCCCCTCACCTAGTGGGCAGTAGTAGCAATACCCCCCTCACCTAGTGGGCAGTAGTGGCCATACCCCATTTTATTGTGGGCAGTAGAAGCCATACCCCCCTCACCTTGTGGTCAGTAGTAGCCATATACCCCCCTCACCTAGTGGGCAGTAGTAGCCATACCCTCATTTCAAAGTAGGCAGTAGAAGCCATACCCCCCTCACCTTGTGGTCAGTACCCTCCCTCACCTTGTGGGCAGTAGTAGCCATACCCCCCCTCACCTTGTGGGCAGTAGTAGCCATACCCCCCACACACACACACACACCTTGTGGGCAGTAGTAGCCATACCCCCCCACACACACACCTTGTGGGCAGTAGTAGCCATACCCCCCCCCCACACACACACACACACACACACACCTTGTGGGCAGTAGTAGCCATACCCCCCCCCCCCACACACACACACACACACTCCTTGTAGGCAGTAGTAGCCATACCCCCCTCACCTTGTGGGCAGTAGTAGCCAGCCTGACACAAGCCTTGCTCTGAGGTCAGCCCTGTGTTCTGACAGTAGTAGCCTGCCGTGCAGTTGGTGCACTGGTACTCCGCCACCAGACCTGTGCCATTGGAGTAGGTGCCGGCAGGACAGCGGGCAGGGGTGTGCGTTCCTGACAACACAGACATTGTTGCCAGTTTTTCATGCCACATACCATTATTATGACTTAATTCTTCAAACTTAGAACTAAATAAAAACCAAATAAAACATGTCTACCCCAAAACAGTATCTGCCATGAGGAACTATCTACTCTTATGATGATATTTACCTTGAGGACAATACCTGCCACCAGGACAAATGTCTGGGGCCGGGACACTGGATCCTGCCACACAGTAATAGCCAGCAGTGCACAGGCCTGTGGGCTCCATCAGGGCATAGCTGTCGCAGTAGTAACCTGCAATCACAAAGCAAACCATGCATGTCAGTGTTTACACAGGTACAGATGTCACAGTAGTAACTTGTAATCACAGCTGTCGCAATAGTAGCCTGCAATCACAACACAACCCATGCATGTCAGTGTTAACGCAGGTATAGTTGTTGCAGTAATAACCTGCAATCGCAACTAACCCATGCGTTTCAGTGTTAGCACAGGTACAGGTATTGTAGTAGTAACCTGCAATCATAACACACCATGCATGTCCATGTTTACACAGGTATAGCTGCCACAGTAGTAACCTGCAATCACAACACAAACCATGCATGCCAGTGCTTACACAAGGTATACCTGTCACAGTGGTAACCTGCAATCACAACACAAACTATGCACGTCAATGTGTAGCAGCAGTAACCTTCAACTGCAACACAAACACGCATGTCACAGATGGTAGCCTGCAGTCACAACGTGTGCCCATGTTTACACAGGAATATATAGCCATCACAGTAGCAGCCTGCACTCACAACACGTTCAAAACCACTGTGTGTATCTATCTCTTACCTGGAGTGCAGGTTGTGCAGTCTGTGATGTTCATCAGCTGGGTGATGTTGGAGAAAGTGCCTGGGGGACACTGCTGAGGTTCTATGGTCATCTCTGGGCAGTAGTGACCCACTGGACACCGGTCAGCATCAACACCCTGCTGGGGGGCAGCCGTCTGGGCCCCTGAGCGGCAGTAGTAGCCGGGGCTGCATGGCTGGGTGGGGTACACTGTTCCCCCCGGGCAGTAGTAGCCGCCTGCAGGACACAGCGGTAGCACAGGTCACGACACCAGTTCTAAGCGCAGGTCATGTCACCATTTCTAAGCATAGGTCACAATACCATTTCTAAGCACAGGTCACGAGACCAGTTCTAACACAGGTCTTGACACCAGTTATAAGCACAGGTCTCAACACCAGTTCTAAACACAGGTCACGACACCATTTCTAAGCACAAATCACGACACCATTTTTAAGCACCGGTCATGACACCATTTCTAAACGCAGGTCATGACACCAGTTCTAAGCACAGGTCATGACACCATTTCTAAACACAGGTCATGACACCAGTTCTAAAACAAGTCATGACACCTGTTCTAAACAATCTAGCACAGGTCATGACACTATTTCTTATCACCAACAGCCCTGAACTGTGTGCATGTCATTGTGTGTGTGTGTGTGTGTGTGTGTGTGTGTGTGTGTGTGTGTGTGTGTGCATGTGTGTGTGTGTGTGTGTGCATGTGTGTGTTGTTCGATAGGCAATAATGGTAATTAAAGCTACAATAATTAAGGTTTTTGTTTGCTGAAATGTATGTTAATGTGGTTTTTGTGACAAGATGTTTGTACAGCACAGTGAGTTTAACTCTGTTTAAAGAATAGCGCTTGATAAGAATCATTTATTATTATTATTATTAACTAAGTCGGAAGCAGCAGAAGCATGCAGCCACAAGCATACCACCAACTCTGCTAGCTTGAGCATTGCACTGCCCAGATATGCCCAGCACCATCTTGCTAGTGAGGGAGATAACTTGCAGCTGATCAAGCGATGCAGTCTGCAGTAGAGTCCTGCACCCATTAGTAAGCACTTTCAGTTTCACCCAGTAACATTTACAACACAGTTTCAGTCTCAGATCTGCTCTTTACATATTTCCTGTCAGTGCTTGCCATACAGTTTCCACAAGACCACTCTAATACTGATGTAAGAAATTAGTAAGACATCTTGGCTTCAAACCATGAATAAATGAGCCACAAAGCAAATGGTTACACAAACAAGAACTGCACAAGCATTTAAAGTACCTAGGCAGTCGAAGCAGTCTGTATCAGCAGCCAGACCAGTGATGTTGTTGAAGGTGCCGGCAGGACAGGGGTACTCCGTTGACACCCTGGTTCCGTTCAGACAGTAATGACCTGTCAGGAACACGTGAGGCACAGGTACAATGAACAGGTGAAGCACAGGTACAATGAACAGGTGAGGCACACATACAATAAACAAGTAAGGCACATGTACAATGAATAAGTGAGGCACACATGCAATGAAGTGAGGCGCAGGTACAATGACCAGGTGAGGCACAGGTACAATGAACAAGAGAGGCACAGGCACAAGGAATAAGTGAGGCACAGGTACAAGGAACAAGTGAGACACATGTGCAATGAACAAGTGAGGCACACATACAATGAACAAGTGAGGCACAGGTACAGTGAACGCATAAGGCGCAGGTACAATGAACAAATGAGGCACAGTACAATGTGTTTCAGTTGAACAACAAGGCAGTGTATGCACAACGAGGAAATACAGCTGGCCTACAGTGCTGTGATCAATTGAGGCAAACTTCAATTGTTCCTTCATTCCTTAAACAAAATTTGTCACAACCTCTTGTTTGACATTCTCTGCACTGGGCCTGTGCTATTGCACTTTTTGAGTCTGAAAACACCATCGTTCAACTCCCTTCATTGCGTCAGATCATCCCTATGAGTGAGGTCAGAACCTTCAAGAAGTGCTGGACCAACTGTATGTCTGCTCTGAAGAACATGCCCCACACTAAACCCATTATGTCTGTTCAGTTCTGCAGAACATGCCCCACACTTAACTTATGTCTGTTCAGTTCTGCAGAACATGCCCCACACTTAACCCATCAAATCTGTTCAGTTCTGCAGAACATGCCCCACACTTAACCTATTATGTCTGTTCAGCAGAACATGCCCCACACTCAACCCATTATGTCTGTTCAGTTATAGACAACACACCCCACACTTAACCTATTGTGTCTGTTCAGCAGAACATGCCCCACACTCAACCCATTATGTCTGTTCAGTTATAGAGAACACACCCCACACTTAACCTATTGTGTCTGTTCAGCAGAACATGCCCCACACTTAACCTATTACATCTGTTCTGCAGAACATGCCCCACGCTTAACCCATTATGTCTGTTCAGTTCAGCAGACCATGCCCTACACTGAACTCATCATGTCTGTTCAGTTCTGCAGAACATGCCCCACACTTAACCCATTATGTCTTAATTGCCCTCCTACAAAGTTGCCGTCACCACCACGTAAGTAACACTACTGCAGCCTTACCTTCAGGGCAGACGTAACTGGAGTAGGAGGTGATGTTCCCAACAGAGTTGTCACAGTAGAATCCAGCTGGACATTCCTTGCACAGCGCCTGCCGCACCATGTCTTGGTAGTAGCCGGAGTCACAGAGCGTGGGCACACTGGACCCAGTGGGGCAGTAGTAACCACTTGGACACTCGTAGCTGCTTGGGTTTCTGACAGTCTGTCCTTCAGGGCAGTAGTAACCTGTGGAAAGAAAAAGATAATAATGATAATAATGATGACAAATTCCATTTACCAACGGGTTGATGGATGGATTTACTGGGGTGGTTGGCTGACTTACTGGTTGAATATTTGGATATTTGGTAGTTTACTAGTTGGAAAGATCCCTGGCTGGCCAAGTGATGGATGGAAATGAATGAACGAGTATTCTGGGCTGCCAACCGCACCAACCAACCAGAGCACAATATACCATGACCATGCAAAATAACACACCAAAAAGCAAAAGGTACCTGCCATGCCTTACTCACAAATCAAAGCATAGCAATGAAGCAAAAGACTGGTGGATTTATAACAAAACCTTCAAAATAAGCAACAGCACACATCCACTGATGGCAAGAGGAAAGATGCAGGGCTCAGAGATCAGTGCAGAACCCTCTATGGATAGACAGAAGAATGGATGGACAAATGCAAAGGCTAAAGCAGTCACCTACCAGCGTCACACTGGCCGTCAGGAGCGTCCAGACCGCTCTGGTTGCAGTACGTGCCGGAGGTGCACAGCACACACCATGACAAGTTCTGAGCACTGTAGCTGGGCTGGAAGTAGCCAGGTGGGCATGGCTGAGGCGTCGACGTCCCAGCCTCACAGTAGTGACCAGGGGGACAGCGGTCACCTGGCAATGATATACAACATGACTGATGCAGAGCACTACTGTATGCTGTCAATTTGCTGCAGAGCATGTACTGTCTGCAGCAGAGTATGTACTGTATGCTGTTAATTTCTGCAGGGCCTGTACTGTCTGCTGTCAATTTGCTGCAGAGCATGTACTGTACACTGTCAATCTGCCATGTACTGCATACTGTCAATTTGCTGCAAAGCATGTACTGTCTGCTAATCTGCTGCAGAGCATGTACTGTCTTCTTTCAGTTTGCTGCACAGCATGTACTGTCTACTGTTGATTTGCTGCTGGGTAATTGGTAACACCAGTGGTAACTCTCACCTGGCATGTAAGCAGATACAAGGTACATAACTCCACCAAAGATGATGGCTTTGTAACCCTAGTTAGCTGATTTTTGTGTTTGTTTATGTATTAGTGTGTTCAGTAAATGGAAATTCAGAAAACAACAAATGCATGTTCATTGTGGCAAGCAGATATTATAACCTGTACAAGCCCTCTGTTGACACCAGTCCTCTCATTTCACTCTTACCCCGCACTCCAGATCCATGGTCCATGAAATTAAACCCCATATAAATCAACACACAAGAGAGTTAACTAGTGCTTGAAGTGCGTAACATGTACAGCAATGACCCGAGTCACCTATTTAACTCTTACCTGGCATGCGTGCAAATATAAGGTACATTAACTCCACCAGAGGTATTAACTCCACCAGAGGTAGATCCTAATTTTCCCCATATAAATGCCAGTTTCCAAACTACGATACCAAACAATTCCAAATAACTCTACCAAAGAACTTGCAGTTCACTGACCTCCAGTTCCTGTTGGTCTGTCTGTGGTGGAGTTGCTGTCACAGTAGTAGCCAGCCATACAGTCCCCACGTGGCAATGACATGGCATCCACATCACAGTACTGACCAAGGTCGCAACCAAGTGGCTCTGAACTTCCCATTGGACAGTACGTACCTGCACACATCATTTAAAAACTGTGTCAGTATCTCCTACAGGAACCAGCGTTCCCTGAACATGGTCTGTCCAATGGGCAGAAGAGATCCTCAAAAAAGTTACAACATCAAAATTATTAATCCTGTCACTGTTAAAGATTTTGTGCTGCGGACACAATTCCCTCCCCAAGGAGTCTTGCTGAGGGGTTAAGCCAGGCAGAAATACCATAATTTTCTAGAACTTTGTCTTTCCTAAACACATACGAACAGTTTCCCCCAAAAGTCTTGCCAACAGGTTAACCCAGCCCAAAACAGTCATTTTCTAGAACTTTACCTTTCCCGAGCAAACATAAACAGTCACAATTCAAGCAGGATGTCCTATGACGTCCTCCTGGCAGACACATCACCAGGGACAGCATACAGTGTCATATGAGCAGGAAAAGGGTTAAGGATTTTGCTTTAAAAAGCCCTTCAGCTGTGTATCAGACCTGAAAATGTAGTTCTTTTCTCAGCACACCTGGTGACCTGCCATGTATATGCAACATGCTCATATCAGTCAAGGCCAAACATCAGTGCCGTAAAACGCAACAGGCAAGCCATGACACTTTGTGGTGTTCTGTCCATCTAATCCTGCCAACTATCACCCATTCTCTAAATTAATTTTGTTTTCAAAGAGAGAAAAAAGAAGCAACAGTTCATTTTAAGACAAAATATTTAATTTCAGTTCCTATTTTGATCTCTTCCACCTGTCAGGTAAAAAGGTTCTCAGAAGGCTTGTTTCTTTCATCCCATTTTGCAAGCGCTGGATTGTTCTAAACTTAGGTGTTTCAAGAAGGTAGTCACATTCAGTCAATAGACAAAGTTTTCATTCTGTTAACATAGGAACTCCAGCGGCTCTTCTTTACAGGAAACTCTGAGAACAGGTGTACAAACTGTGGAAGACATACACTTTACTGTGTGGCCACATTGGGACTGAAGCTGTAGCACAGTCAACAAAGTACGGGACTAGTGAAGCAACTGACACACGAACAGCAAGTTCAAACAGTAAGCAGCAAGTCATACTTTCAAAATCAAACAGGAAATGAAACTGAAACAACACCCAGGCATTATTAACTGAATATTCTGCCTAGACTTGGAATCAAGGAAGCTGGTTGCAATGCCAAAGAAGAATTTAAAACACAAAGAGTAACACACCTGCCAGGCACTTTCCGCCCTCAGGGGCTGTGGGGGTGGGACTGGTGGCTCCCTCTGTGCAGTACCAGCCAGCGTCACAAAGCGCAGTGGGCTGGCTCAGGCCTGGCGATGCGCAGTAGGCACCTGGCGTGCAGGCCGTGCAGGCTGCACTGCTGGCCTGACCTGAAACAGTTAACACATTCAGTGTACACTGTGCTGACTCAATCCACTAGTGCTGGCTGCACTGCTGGCCTGACCTGAAACAGTTAACACATTCAGTGTACACTGTGCTGACTCAATCCACTTGTGCTGGCTGCACTGCTGGTCTGGCCTGAAACAGTTAACACATTCAGTGTACACTGTGCTGACTCAATCCACTTGTGCTGGCTGCACTGCTGGTCTGGCCTGAAACAGTTAACACATTCAGTGTACACTGTGCTGACTCAATCCACTAGTGCTGGCTGCACTGCTGGTCTGGCCTGAAACAGTTAACACATATTCAGCATATGCCACACTAACACAATCCACCATAACCAGTTAAACGTATGCCTGCTGTAAGTGTGCAGTCAACCCAAACAGAAATATCCAAAGCTGCAGTCCTCATATAGTCTTGGCGGTGGATTCAATTACATGGTGTCATAAAAGTTAGTACCCTTAAAAAGTGAAAGCCCTCTTTAAAATACCACCCTAAAAATCAAGCAAAAGAGGGCTACAAAGAGATCTGTTCCTTAGACTGGGGATGGGGAGTGGGGTTCATGGACATATTCAGGAAAGGTTTCAAAAAGTGGGCTGGTCACTATTACAAAGGACTTTCATCAGGCATCTCCAATGTACAGACCGACGGACAGAGATGGTTCCACAGCAGCCTGTACATGCAGGCTTTCCTTACCAGTGAGGTTGTTGAAGGTGCCAGACGGACACGGGTACTGCAGGTCGTACTCTGTTCCATTGGGGCAGTAGTAGCCGGAGGGGCAGACCTTGTCGCTGTACAGCGTGCTGTTGCTGGTGCAGTAGTAGCCTGATGGACACACCTTGCAGTCCCCTTGGTTGTCTTGGTCCTGTGCAAAACACAGAGCGTCTCCATGTGTTAGTCGCTGCAAGACAGCACCATGGTTTCTGCCACTTTCTCCTTTTTCAGTATTTTTGTTTGCAGCTATAGGCTATTATTTTAGACTGCATGCAGGTGTGCATGTTGGGCAGGTGGGGAAGGGGGGTAGTAGGGGAGGGTCTGACATTGGACAAGTTCTTGAATTTTGCCATACTTTGCCTAGAACTCCATTCCTCACCCACCTGGTAGGTTCCTGGGTCACATCCCAGGGGCAGCGTGGTTCCCACAGGACACCGGTGGCCCAGAGGGCAGATGCCCCCATCCCCGGTGTGGTTGCCGGTGGGGGTGGCGGTGTCCACGCCAAATGTGCAGTAGAAACCAACATCACACTGGCCACTAGGTGCAGTGAGGTTCGTGCGGTCACAGAACTGCCCGCCCAGGCACTGCTGGCACTCGCTGATGTCCCACAACCCCTTGGCATCGCTGAAGGTTCCCGCTGGACACGCCGTCCAGTTGCGCCCAGTGCCAGCTGGGCAGTAGAACCCTTCAGGACATAGGCTGTGGCCTGAGGTGGAATTGCCTGCAACATGAACAGACTTGTCAGCAATGAGAAGATGTTTTTATAGCAAAGATATTCTACCAGAAAAAGGAAGATACTGTCAACATAAAGAAATCCCATTCTTCTTCTGCACAGCGACTTGACTTCCTTCCTCATATCAGAGTTTACGTCACTGTCAAGGTTTGTGCAGCAGAAGATTTTTTGATTTTTTTTAAATCCTAGAAACATTGCGTTTTGAGTGTCCCACTGGCTTTTCACATCTCTGATTAGACCGGTCCAGCAACTACTTCCCTCCCAATGACAAAGAGTTCTCACCAGTGATCACAGTTCCCCTCTGGTTCTCACCACCTCCCCCCAAATGACAAAGAGTTCTCACCACTACTTCCCTCCCAATGACAAAGAGTTCTCACCACCACTTCCCTCCAAATGACAAAGAGTTCTCACCACTACTTCCCTCCAAATGACAAAGAGTTCTCACCAGCAACCACTTCCTCAGGCACGCAGTAGAAGCCAGCAATGCACTCCAGACAGATGGCTGCCTGTGTGAAGTTGGTGAAGTAGCCGGGATCGCAGGGCACTGGCTGACCACTCCCCAGGGGGCAGTGGAGGCCAATGGGACACGGAGTCAACGGGGGGTTGGGGACGTCATCGCCACCAGGGCAGTAAAAGCCTGGGTCACAGTCACCCACTGGGGAGGACAGCCCTGAAATCAGAAGGAGAAACTTGAATTACAAATTAAAGAACAAGAGTAAATGAAAAACTAAGGTCGAGGAATGATAAACTACTGAGAACATGGAAACTGTCATGACTTGCACCAGATGGCAATCATGACTTGCACCAGATGACAATCATGACTTGCACCAGATGGCAATCATGACTTGCACCAGATGACAATCATGACTTGCACCAGATGGCAATCATGACTTGCACCAGATGGCAATCATGACTTTAACCTTATACATTTTGATCCCAATGAAAAACAACAACATGAATTACAAATTAAGCAACCAAAACAGCAGCAAAATTAAAGAAAAATCAATGATTACTAATGAGAGTGACAAACTAATCAGAACAAGGAAATACAATGACAAATGCCAGATGACAATCAATGATTTTAATCTCGTACACTTTATCATGATAGTAAAAAGGCAAGCTACAGAAAATGACAGTCACTAGAGGCCAAGGTAGTATAAGTTGTTTCCAACAATGCACACACTTATGTTTAGATTTTCTGCAGAATCAAGCAAAGGCATGCTGGGTCTAACTGGTGCAGTGGGACACAATAGGCCTAACTGGTACAAAATGGGTCTGGGACACAATCAGCACACCTGGTACACTAATATTTCGATTTTCCGTAAAATCAGACAAGGCAAAAATAGGTTTATTACACAAGGACTGATGCCAGAATCTCAGAAACAAACAAATACATATATAAGACTCCTGTCAGATACCTGTATCATTGCAGTATTTGCCAGGATCACAGGCAGTGCAGTTCTCCACAGCTACAAGCCCCTGTGTGTTGGTGAAGGTGCCGGCAGGACAGGGGCTGGGGACGCCAGAACCCTCAGGGCAGTAGTTGCCCACAGGGCAGATCAGGTGCTGCGAGTCGTTCGAAGCCAGCTCGCAGTAAAACCTGAAGAAAAAATCATAAATGAAGATACAGTTCAAGATGGCATGCTCTTACTACTTTTTTCCCCCATGTTATTTTACCTTTGACAAGCTTTGGGGTTAAAACGGGGAGAGCAGATGGGAAGGTAGGTGAGGGGCTTGATATATCTCTAAACATTTCAATCACCTTTGCTCAGTTTCTCCCAGAAGTCTGATGTCTGCATTTCACTCTATTTTCAGGTACGACAACATCATGTTTGTTACTTGATGGACAGGGACAATGAGACAAAATGGGACAGGGACACAATGGCCTGATCCCATCAGGTCCCTGGAGCCAAGTGACTTACCCAGCCTGGCAGGGCCCTGAGACCTGCGTAAGGCCCAGCTGATCGCAGTAGGTGCCAGCAGGGCAAAGCGTGCATTCTGCCTCCGACTGCAGTCCCGTGGTGTTGCCGTAACTTCCCTTCGGGCACTTGACTGGGTCCGCTGTTCCCACAGGGCAGTAGTGGCCCACTGGGCACACGTTGGCATCAGAGCCTGTTCAAAACCAATTGTATGCTATTGGTAACATGAACATCAAAGCAATATTATAGCTCTCTTCATTTCTGTCTCTAAAAAGGTTTTTTTTACCCTCTCCTTTGAAACTAATACCCACTAATATCAGGGTAAATTCACATGAAGTGGTGACTTCAAACATAGTTCCAAATTGTGGATCTGTGCAGCCAAAAAGGCTCCGAGCTAATATCCACCTCTACCTGAATCTAAGACGCACAAAGCACATACAGTGAAAACACACACCATGTGTCTAAAAACACAACTAACAAAATAATTATGTCATGATATATTGAAGAGAAGAAGACAACTCTGCCAACAACTTGGTGCTTCAAACGTACCCTGATCCGGTGTGGAAATGTTGGCGTACTGTTTACAGAAGTAGCCAGGCAGACACAGATCGATAGGGGTAACGATGCCTGCAGTGGGACAGTAGAAGCCACCCAGACAGGGTGTGCAGTCCCCTTCTGCTTGCAAGCCTGACAACATGAAAAACAAGAACATTAGACAAAGTGCACCATGCTACAGCTGGTGCATCAAACTCAATGGTCTTGAAGCCTCAACTAACAAAAGCCGACACTTCAAAGTCATAATGCTGCTTACTGACAAGGTTCTTCAGACCAGCCTGCAAAGTAGAGTGCAGCTGCGAGAATGGTGACAAGTGGCACCCACTTGTACAGCAGCATGCAGATGCCCAGGTAAGTGTTGCATTGGCAATTTTTTTACACAGCACTGGCTGAACCTCAGGGCTTTTGCTGAGAAATTTTAACATGCTAACAAACGATAATCAAAATATCATCTGTTTGGCCAGCCATACAGATAAATCAAATGACCCTCAACAAAATTCAGGTAAGTGTTCTTCTGGGCAACCAAAACTACAACACAACCACGCCCCTCACCAGTGATGTTGCTGAAGGTGCCAATGGGACACAGGAACTCATTGGCATAGCGGGTGCCGGTGGGGCAGTAGCTGCCCATAGGACAGACAGTGGTGGAGTTGTCCAGCACCACAATGCCCATGGTGTTGTCACAGAAGTAGCCTGCTGGGCACACTTTGCATGACGACTGCGTCTCCTGGTCCTGGTATGTGCCATTTGCACAGCGGATCTCAGCGTCCACACCCTCAGGGCAGTAGTGACCCACTGGACACCTGGCAATGGGAGGACAGTTTGTGAATCCTGCAGGTCAAATACACTACAACAGAATACGCCATTCTTGTGGGGATCTTGAAAAAAGGGAGATCAGCTGCCAGATCTTTCAGCTTGGATAACAAACATACACACCAAGGGTTCACCAGAGAAAGGGCGCTTTGAACCTCACTATTATTATTATAAGTAACCATGTAACAGTGACTGTGGACTAAAACAGTTGATGGATGCAGGCTTTGCCAGTTTGGGAGTAAGAGACAACCAAAGAAAACTAACCTGGTGGGGTGTGGGGGGTGGATAGCAAATTGCTGAGTTGGACCAGACCTAACACCATGAAAGAAGCATTGGGCAGAACAATTATTACCACCAAAAAGACAAAGAAACTCGGAAGCATTTACAGCTGTACAGAAAACTCACTTGTACTGGCTGGGAGTGGAGGTGTTCTGACCACCGGGGCAGTAGTAACCGGCACTACAGTTGCCCGTCGGCCAGTCCAAGCCGGCACCAGCGCAGTACTGGCCAGGTGTGCACTGCTTGCAGTCGCTGGCGTCATCCTGCTGTGTCACATCCAGGTAGGTGCCCAGGTCACAGGGTGCAGGTGTGCTGCTGCCGATGGTGCAGTAGTGACCCACAGGGCAGATGTTGCCAGTCATGCCGTCTGTTGGGGTGGAGCTGTTGGACTCCAGCGTGCAGTAGTAACCTGGATCAGAGACACAGAGAGAATAAAAATATGTGTTTTAAAAGTTTAATATATAATACGTGTTATTGTGTACTGTGATGTGGTTAATCTTCAGCCACATTTTAATTTCTCTGATGAGATATTTACATAATTTTGAATCTTGACTGCTGCTGTTCAAGGAATCTTGGAAAGAGAAACCATCACTGACAATATGCATCACACATCCCCCCCCCCCCCCAACTACAAAGTTATCAGAACGAACCCACTTGCAAAACACGTCCTTAAGAAACAGACATGGCAATGAAAAGCAATGCTATCCCAGTCAGCATTTTAACTGTACTGTAGGACACATAGCTATACAATTTCTAACTTTTCATCTTACCCTCCTGACCACCACCCCCTCTCACCTTTGCCACAAATATCAACCAAAGGCAGCGACAGCACACAAGCCAACAATACCACAACAAAGGGCAGAAGAACCTACAGTCATGCTCAAGCTTGGCGAAAATGAACAGCTACAATGACAGAAAGGTTTCACAGAGATTCCATCCTTCATCTTCACCCAGTGAACATTCCACACATTATCCTGTCAGCCTCACTCTTGTTTTCCATGTTGTGTTTGGCAGGATGTGTGTGCCAAACACATAAAAGATTCAGAATAATGCTATTTATTAGGGCAAAACACAACATGAACCTTTTACGTGTGTGGATCTTGTTTCAGAAGACTAGCAGTCATTTTGTTTTATATTTTTGTGGATTAACAGGATGACCCTCATTTTGTTTTATATTTTTGTGGATTAACAGGCTGACTTACCGGGGCTGCAGAGGGCTGTGGGCGTGCTCAGGCCTGCGGTCTCACAGTAGGAGCCAGCGTCGCAGGACACAGGGGCGTAGGAGCCTTCCGGACAGTAGAAGCCAGGCTGGCACTCCCCTCCCTCTGGCACTCCAGGTGTGGGGGACGAGGAGTTGCTGCTGCAGTACCAGCCTGCAAAGCAGCAAACAGCGTGGTAAGCGCACCACTTGGGGGGATATTCAAAACACTGTCCAAAGCTACAGTCACTCATTTAGAATCACATGGGACAAGAACACAATGAGCCAGCTTGAAAGTGGAGAACAGACTACATAAAAGTGATCAACAACAACTCTAACACTCACAGGGCACGGTCATAATTACTATATAAAAGTGATCAACAACAACTCTAACACTCACAGGGCACGGTCATAATTACTATATAAAAGTTATCAACAACAACTCTAACACTCACAGGGCACGGTCATAATTACTATATAAAAGTTATCAACAACAACTCTAACACTCACAGGGCAAGGCCATAATTGTCACAGAAAACCCTTAAGCAAGTAAGTATAAATATGTGTCTGCATGTCTGTCTGTAATGTCTGTCTGTAATGTCTGCATGTCTGTCTGTAATGTCTCATGACCATACCTGCAGAACAATTGCCAGTGGGTGTGGTCAAGCCGTCAGTGGCGCAGTACTCGCCGCCAGGGCAAGGCAGACAATCCATGACGTCCCGCGCCATGGTGAGGTTATAGTAGGTCTGGGCAGGGCAGGGGTACTGGGTGGCCGAGGTGGTACCCTGTGGGCAGTAATACCCAGCTGGGCAAGGGGTGGATAGGTACGTCTCAGCTCCTGAAAGGCAAGGGTGGGAGACATGAACACAGTTCTGCTCATGGTTGCTTCAGAACTAAAAGCCTACATCTTAAATGATAATAATAATGGAAATTTGTAAAGCGCCTACCCTGCAGCTCAAAGCACTGAACAAGCATAGTATAACACACCTAATGTACATCGAGATGGAAACGTTATCAGCAATAAAAATGTATATAACAAAAAAAGAAAAAGCTAACACATAATGTAGACAAGGGTTCAAGCATAACTATGCAAAAAGATGCACACACACACACACACACACACACACACACACACACACACACACTGATAGGGGTGATGGACAATACTGCTTATCTGAAATATTCTAAGAGAAATGTCTTGAATAAATGGCTCAATGATCTGAAGTGAAGTTGTACTATACAAAGTAATAAGATTACACAAGTGACTGGTGGTACCTTACAGATGGATGAGATTGGTCAAGTGTGAAAATGTTTCACAGGAAAAGAAAAGGAAAAAAAAGAAAAAGAAAAAAAAAAGGCTGGGAAAACAAAAACATTTTCATTTACATAGAGTGAGAAAACATAGGTGAATATTGTTCTCAAAACCTCATTTCTGTGTGAACACTGAGGTCCACTGTTGCTTCCAGTTCTTACCTTGCAGACAGTAGTAGCCAGCAGGACACGGCAGGCAGGCGTCCAGACCCGACACGTTGCTATAGCTACCAGCCCCACAGGGAATGGGGTGTGTTGTGCCCTGGGGGCAGTAGAAACCCACAGGACAGATCCCTCCAACACCAGTCTCACCGCCTGTCAAAATATGAGAGCATGAATGAGGCATGAAAATGCACATGAAAACTGCCACACAAAATAATGCATGTTCTCAGAGCCTGGTAGACACAGATGATCCCAAACATGTCAGGTGATTATTCTGCAGCTTGTAGCTAGGTTAAATACATATGCCAGCTGGAATTGGTTTTACAACATCCATTACTATCTCAATTAATACCCATTCAAAGCCCCCCCCCCACCCCCCTTCTAGAAAACAAACCAACCCACCACATTATGAAAGGGCATGCTCTATATGGAATGACCATCCACATCCTCTCTGAAAGAAATCCTCTCTGGACTCTAACCCAAGTGTGTGTGTGTGTGTCTCTCTGTGTCTGTGTGGGGGGTGGGGGTGATGGTGGTGGCAGTGCCCTTAAAATGGTCCTTTTCAACACCATCAGCAGCAGAAAACAGTGCCCGTATCTCACCTGGCATCTCGCAGGTTCCATTGACAAGGGTGGCGTTGCTGCCGCTAGGCTGCGCTCTGTCCAGGCCGTATTCGCAGTAGTAGCCGCTGTCGCAGGGGGCGGAGGGGGCGGTCAGAGCCAGCTGACCGCAGTACTGACCACCTGTGCAGGGCAAGCACTGGGAGTCCAGGGAGAGACCGGTCTGGTTGCTGAACGTTCCCACAGGACACGGCTGCCAGTCCACACCTGTGCCGGCAGGGCAGTAGTAGCCCTCGGGACATTCTGTGATCAGGTCTCCACCTAGACAGTACCTGCAAAGGAAGGAGACAGCAGTTGACAATAAAGTCATATGACATTTCTCAGTGAAGAAATGTGTAGTGATGGAGTCAGGCATGTAAACTATCTCTAAACACAGCTGGGGGAGGAATGGGGAGAAGGACAGATGAGTCCTTTATCATTCTCCATAACAAATACTGAATAGCTCAAACTACCAAAACACAGGTGTCAGGGCGGGGGTCAAATTTCCACTCATCTCAACCAGCAGGGCAGGAACCTTCAAGACATTGGCTTGTTCAAGTTGCTGGCATGATTTCAACAGTCCATATCTATGCATAGTCATTCAAAACAGATTTTGGTAGTTACTTTTTTTCTTTCTTTTTTAACCTTTAAGCAAGTGTTTCCTAGCTGAACATAGCTTTCTAGCTGAATCCAGCTAATTAGCTGACAAGTCAGAAACAGGACAATCTGGGATATTATGTATAATCCATAATTACAAAAACCTAACTATATGCTCTGTTGGGGTTGTTCACATTAGGGTTGAACTCAGGGGTTCAGCAGCAAAAGAGAAGCGAGAGGTTTGCATGTGCCCTCATTGTTTCATCACTGTCACCTGCAACACCCCCACCCTTCAGGCTGCTGCATGCTGTGTTCAGGGGCACTCACCATCCCTGGGGGCAGGTGTAGCACTGGTCCGCCATGGTGTGGTTCATGAAGGTCCCGTTGCTGCACGGCAAGGGTTGGGAGGAGTTCAGGGGGCAGTAGTGGGAGACGGGGCACTCCAGACCAGCTGGGCGTGATGAGTTCTGACCACCAGGGCAGTAGAAGCCTGGGTCGCACGGTCCTGTTGTTGTGTTTAACCCTTCTGAGTCGCAGTACTGGCCAGCAGTACAGGATGTGCAGAATTCGGTGGCATTGAGGCCAAGGTAAGGGTTAAAAGTTCCCTGGAAAACATCAAAAAATAATACATAATCATACCCTTTCTGCATTACTTCTATACTATTTCAACTTATTAAGTGGTAGACTATGTAAAAGAGGCATGATTCTGATTGGCGTGAATGAGTGTGAATGCATTTGGCACCATTAAACTTTGCTGGTGTAAGAACTTGACTCGGACACTTAGCAATAAAGTGTACCGCACTGTAATGTAACCACCAGTTTCCTATCTTCTCCCTGACCCAGAAGTCACCAGACCATGACCACAAACACCAAAACTGAAAGGTCAGCACCAGCTTACCTCTGGACACCTCTCCGGCACCGCAGTGCCCTGCGGACAGAAGTGACCGGTGGGGCAGAGCTCGCTGCTGGCAGAACTGGACCCCTCCACACAGAAGTAGCCAGCATTGCACAGACCTGCAATGCAAAGCAACATCACTCCATGAATCACAACTTGTAACAGTAGATGTTGCAAGACTTGTTTTAATCTTGTGTCAATGTTATCAGAGGCAATTCTAACACTTGTGTGCCTTACACAGGGACCCCCCCCCACTCCCCCCCCCCATCAGCGGCAGGCCACTCTATGTGGTATTAAAAGATGATAATGTGGGGTTGCTTGAGGGCCCAAATGCAGCTATCATCCTGATATAACTGTAACTGTTGACTGGGCACAAAACACCATGATGTTTACTTACTTACCAAATGCAGCTAGGCATTTGGTCTAAGGGAAATAACCCCTTGCAGTTAGTTTTAGGAAACTATTATCACAAATATACATTTTACTTACAAAAGTTTTGTTTTTCTCTTTTTCTCCAAGTATGCATGCCTACCTTCCTCAGCCAGAAGACCTGGTGTCAGGCAGTAGTAGCCAGCTGTACAGGCAGTGCACTCAGTCACGTTACGCAGACCTGCAGCAGCGCCAAATGTGCCTGGTGGACAGGCTGTGGGGTCTGACGTCCCTTCCTCACAGTAGTAACCTGTCAAACATGGAAAAACACACATTTCAACCTGCCTCATCCATTCACCCACTCAGAAACTGTGTGTGTGAATGCAGCCATGTGTGTGTTGTGTGTGTCTGTGTGTGAATGCAGCCATGTGTGTGTTGTGTGTGTCTGTGTGTGAATGCAGCCATGTGTGTGTTGTGTGTGTCTGTGTGTGAATGCAGCCATGTGTGTGTTGTGTGTGTCTGTGTGTGAATGCAGCCATGTGTGTGTTGTGTGTGTCTGTGTGTGAATGCAGCCATGTGTGTGTTGTGTGTGTCTGTGTGTGAATGCAGCCATGTGTGTGTGTTGTGTGTGTCTGTGTGTGAATGCAGCACCCTTGTCAAGTTGCACAAAAAGCAAAAGGTATTCCTGCTGATTTTTATTGTAACAGATCACATCAAAGGTACACTTTCAACCACCCATCCCAACATAAAACATCTGGGATTTATTAACAGACACATGTCTGTGCATAGTAATGAATCACATCCAGGTATGGGAACTGTCCAAAGGAAAAACTTCTAAAACTAAGGGGTCTAAAGGCATGTCCCCCCCCCCCAAAAAAAAAAAAAAAAAAAAAAACTGGGGAGTACTTAAAGCAAAAATGCGGGTACTTCATGGGACTTCATTTTTGGAAAACCAATGAATCTCAGACAATTCCCATGACTGAACACTATGATGTATGACTCCCCCCTCCCCCCCCACCTACCCCACCCCAACAGAACACACATATCCTCCTTACCTTGAGGGCAGACGTCAGCATCACCAGTCTGGTTTGGAGTGGCATACTTTGCAAAGCGCTTGCAGTAGTAGCCAGGGTGGCAGAGCCCAGCAGGTGAGTCGAGTCCCACCTGGTCGCAGTAGTAACCACCCATGCAAGCCGTGCAGTGGTCACTCTGGTTCAAACCCGTCAGGTTGTTGAACGTCCCCACTGGACAAGGGTACTGGTCAGCACGAAGCGTTCCTGAAAAAGGAGAGGACTTAGTCCTGGTGTGTGGAGGGAATTGTCTGTGTGAGTGGAATAAAAATACAGTGGTGGCAGAGAACAGCAGAGGTTTCAGAGGATGTGAGCAATAGCAGATGGGGCCATGGAGCTGACGGGCGTGCAAATGCTAATGAGAATGAGGCAAGGTGGATGGACTAACAAGCATGCTCATCATATATGTAACTAACTGCTTGAATAGGCAACAGCTGGTTCCAGGATGCCAGTCACTCAAGGAACTTCAGCTGAACAGAATGTTGCATACATCAGAACATCATTGGATTTAGTCTCAAATCATTATACATTTTACCAGTGAGGACATAACACATGCTGGTCAGATCAAAATCTGTGAGTATGACTACAAGGCTGAGAGCTCAGCTGAGAACCATCAATAAATTCAAGTCTGTGCACAGGAAGACTCAATGCATACCCTGAGGGCAGTAGTGTCCCATGGGGCAAGTGATGGAATCGTTGACGACCACCACGCCCAAGCTGTTGTCGCAGTAGTAGCCGGCAGGACACATCTTGCATGTCCACTGCCGCAGATCGTCCTGGTACCAGCCACTGGGGCATAGTACAGGGCTGGTGGTGCCCTCCGGGCAGTAGTGGCCCACGGTGCACTCATAGGATGTGGGCGCTGCTTCTCCCTGTGGGCAGTAGTAGCCAGCTGTGCAGTTGCCGGACGTAGCGGTGAGGTTGTAGCTGCCGCAGAACTCTCCTCCTGTGCAGGCCAGGCAGTCAGACACCTGCAAGGTGAAAGTGGATGCTTGTGAGAACTCAAGTCGGAAAGAGTGCCGAGGTAGAGTGAATATATGATACTGTGCCAAAACATCTACTGGAACTTGTTCCCCTTAGTCATACAATCCACCTTATTCTTTGGTGAGAATACAATGAAAAAGCTTTCAGGCATACGGTCATTCTGCAATGCTGTGGCCACCCTCTGGAACATGCTGCCAGACACACTCCACGAAGCAAAAGATACTGCATCTTTTTGGTGGCAGCTAAAATCACTTTTTGCCCCCAAATCCTTGGCCACCCACCCCCACCCCAAACTGGCCCTATCACCCCTCTCCCTCTGTCCCATCCCCATATTTTCATCACACACCCCCACACCCCCCTTCACCAAGCCCAATGAGAATGCGGCAGTCTACACAGAGTTAAACTGCCTTATTCAAGTGGACAGTCGTACTGACAGTTTATGGATCACTTAATTTATTACTTAATGTTTGTCTAAAATGCAAATTTTAAAAGCCTGATCCACTGAAGACTTCTCATGGAAGTGTTGTGTGTGTAAGGCAGCAGTGCATTACCTACCGGACTGTGCACTGACAGACTAAAGGTACCATGACTGCAGACAGGTGAGGCGGACCCCTTGCTGAAACAGACTATATACCTACCTGTGTGTTCTCTGCTGAAGGACAGTATAGGTACCAGGACTACAGACAGGTGAGGGGGGACCCCTTTATGCAGCAGACTACCAACCTATGTGTTCAGTGTTAAAGGACTGTAGGTAACAGGACTACAGACAGGTGGGGGGTGGGGTGAGAGGGTGTGATCCAGCAGACTACCTACCTGTGAGTTCAGTGTTGAAGGACTGTAGGTACCAGGACTACAGACAGGTGAGGAGTGGGGGAGGGCTGATCCAGCAGACTATCTACCTGTGTGTTCAGTGTTGAAGGACTGTAGGTACCAGGACTACAGACAGGTGAGGAGGGGGGAGGGTTGATGTGGCAGACTACCCACCTGTGTGTTCAGTGTTGAAGGACTGTAGGTTCCAGGACTGCAGGGGACAGGTGAGGCAGACCCCTCAGGGCAGTAGAAGCCAGCTGGACACTGGTCACCAGTAGTTCCATCCGTTGGGGTGGAGGAGGAGGCCATGAGGATACAGAAGTATCCAGCGGTGCAGTTGCCGGTGGGGGCTGACAAACCATTTGTCTGACAGTACTGGCCACCAGGACACGGCTGTTGGGCACCTGAGCCTGAGAATCACCAACATCCAGGTTAACATCAACATCAGCACAAAAGTTAACAAAAACATCTATCACTGACATCAACATCCAGGTTAACACCAACATCCATAATCAACATCCCTGTCCATGTCAACCTCCAGACAGCAGATCAACATAAACATGAACACTAACATCAACATCAACACCCAGACCAACAAAAGACATCTATATCAATGCTGACATCCAAATGACACTAACATCAACATCTAGATCAATCTATCATCCAGATGAACATTTACATCAACATCTAGATCAACATCAAAACCCAGTCATACCCACACCACCAATCTGCCCCCCCCCCCCCCAACATTTCCTTGTAATGCAATCATCCCACAGACTCCCTGCAGTACCTTCAGGGCAGTAGTAGCCTGCCTGGCACTCGCCGCCATGCACAGTGTCGTTGGGACTGTCCGCACCGCCAGAGCAGTACCACCCTGCGCTGCAGTTGCCGGTGGGGGCGGAGTTGGCCTGACCAGCGCAGTACTGTCCCGGGGGACAGCTCAGGCAGTCCGTGCTGCTGGTGCCACCCTCAATCGGGTTGTAGGTGCCTGCTGGGCAGCGCCACTGTGTGCTGTACTCTGTGCCATTAGGGCAGTAGTGGCCTGAGGACAGAGAAAGTGGGGATCATCTCAACAAACTGATGAAATTGAAATTGAAGGAGACAGAGTGGTGATGATCATCTCAACAAACTGATGAAATTGAAATTGAAGGAGACAGAGTGGTGACAATCATCTCAACAAACTGATGAAATTGAAATTGAAGGAGACAGAGTGGTGATGATCATCTCAACAAACTGATGAAACACTGAAACTGAAGGAGAGAGTGATGATCATTTCAACAATCTGATGAAACACTGAAACTGAAGGAGAGAGAGTGTGATGATGATCACCTCAACAAACTGAAGAAACAATGAAATTGAAGGAGAGTGAGTGGTGGTGATCACCTCAACAAACTGATGAAACATTGAAATTGAAGGAGAGAGTGGCGATGATCATCTCAACAATCTGATGAAACACTGAAACTGAAGGAGAGAGAGTGTTGGTGATCATCTCAACAAACTGATGAAACATTGTCAATGAAGCAGAGGGAGAGTGGTAATGATCATCTGAATGAACTGATGAAACACTGAAACTGAAGAAGAGAAAGAGTGGTGATGATTATTGAACAAACTGATGAAACATTGAAACAAAAGGAGTAGAAGAGAGGTGCTGATCATAGCTGTCAACCACTGTTGGGAGTAAACCTTAGTCCAGAGTTTGTGAACCTGTATTTCCCTTATGCAGGTTGGGGTCTTTTGTTTTTTCGCTTGTACCAGCGGCATTTTGAATTCCAATCGACACGTGTGGCAGTGGAAGGAAGAAGCAATGTTGTGCTAAATATGCATGCACAACTTCAAATCTCACTGCTGATGAGATTTCTTAGCTTATTGCACTAGGCCAGCCAGTGTGAATGTGGTGATGGTGTTCATCAGCTGCTCGTTTGACAGTTTTTCAATCTTTTTGCTCAGTTTAAAACAACAAAATCTCATGTAAATACTGTTTTCCTGTATCCATTTTCCAGTATGGACATATCCCCCTAAAATAATGAAAAAACTATTTTATACTGGTAAATTGTATGGGTTGATAGGCATGTGCTGATCCTAAAGCCCTTTCGGAAATGGATTGAGAACAAAGACATTGTGTCAACAGCACTCCTCCAGTTATCAGGCAAAACTGTCTTCATTACACCATCTTAATCTGAAGAAGAAAAAACCAGTGCACAACTCAACAAATCTGACTGACAGCTAGGACATGAAGTACTTACTGACAGGACACGACATACTCACCAACAGGACAAGAAGTGTTAGTGAACCCTGTGGCCCCAGCCAGACAGTAGTAGCCTTCGGGGCAAGTCAGACAGGCCGACAACCCCTCCTGGTCAGCGTAGGTGCCTGCCGCACATGCTGTGGGTAGGTCTGACCCCACCTGGCAGTAGTGACCCAAGGGGCACACCCCACCCACCCCGGTGTGGAAGGCCTGGGTGGGACAGGAGCAGTTGATACCCGCTGTGTCATTGCTGGCTCCAGGCATGGGTCTGTCCACTCCGGACGTGCAGTAGTAACCTGCAGAGGGAGACACCACTTGTGTAAACTTGTGTCAACATAATCATTAACTGTTTTTGTGTTCTCCTTGGCCTGGGTTGTATCACAACACAGCAACAACCAGAACACCAAAGCTGCATTAGAATGTTGTTAGGCACTGCTTAGTTATGCAGGCACTATCTTCAGCCATGATAAGCTCCTTGCATAACCATCCACTCTCCAGAAACAGAAATAAATCCTCCAACGATGGCATGTAGCTGCCTTGGCCACGTAAAATTGCATACACAAGGTGACCCCTTCAATGTAAAATTGCATACACCACATGACCCCTTCAAAGTAAAATTGCATACACCAGGTGACTCCTTGATGTAAAATTGCATACACCAGGTGATCCCCTCAGTGTAAAATTGCATACACCAGATGTCCCCCTTGATGTAAAATTGCATACACCAGGTGACCCCCTCAATGTAAAAATTGCATACATCAGGTGACCACCTCAGTGCAAAATTGCATACGCTAGGTGACCCCCTCAATGTAAAATTGTATACAGTAGGTGACCCCCTCAATGTAAAATTGCATTCACCAGGTGACCCCCTCAATGTAAAATTGCATACACCAGGTGACTCCCTCAATGTAAAATTGCATACACCAGGTGACCCCCTCCAAAGACGGCATGTAGCTGCCTTGTCAATGTAAAATTGCATACACCAGGTGACCCCCTCAATGTAAAAATTGCATACATCAGGTGACCACCTCAGTGCAAAATTGCATACACTAGGTGACCCCCTCAATGTAAAATTGTATACAGTAGGTGACCCCCTCAATGTAAAATTGCATTCACCAGGTGACCCCCTCAATGTAAAATTGCATACACCAGGTGACCCCCTCAATGCAAAATTGCATACACCAGGTGACCCCCTCCAAAGACGGCATGTAGCTGCCTTGTCAATGTAAAATTGCATACACCAGGTGACCCCTCAATGTAAAACTGCATACACAAGGTGACCCCCTCATTGTAAAATTTCCTACACCAGGTGACCCCCTCCATGTAAAATGGCATACTCCAGGTGACCCCCTCCATGTAAAATCGCATACACCAAGTGACCCCTTCAATGTAAAATTGCATACACCAGGTGACCCCCCCCCCCCCCCATGTAAAATTGCATCCACCAGGTGACCCCCTCAATGTAAAATTGTATACACCAGGTGACCTTTCAATGTAAAATTGTGTACACCAGGTGACCTCAATGTAAAACAGCATACACCAGGTAACCCGTTCAATGTAAAATTGCATACACCAGGTGACTCCCTCAGTGTAAAATTGCATACACCGGATGACCCCCTTGAGTGCTAAGCTGGGGAACACTACAACAATAACAACATTGTCTTGGTGGACAAAGAAACCGCAGACAATTTAACTGCTCCCATTTTCAAACTGCCTTGTTCGTTCATTTTGTTGTTGTATTACTTTCCCTGTTTACATGGTAAACGAAAATTACTCAGGAAAATTACTCATGTTTGTTTGTGAAACATCAGCTCTTTTCCAAGCATCCAAAACCATTGCTATTATGAACATTAAGACAACATTTTCAAAACAAAGGCAAAACATCTCACCGGCAGCGCAGTCCCCCGTGGTTGCGGTGAGGTGTTCGCCCATGCAGTACTTGCCAGCATCACAAGGAAGACACTGTGTCTCATTATACAGACCAGCAGTATTGCTGTAGGTTCCGCTAGGGCATGCCTGCCAGTCACTGCCAGTACCTGCGAATAGAAACGTCACACCACGTAAGATGCTGTTGGGGCATGCTTCCAGTTACTGCCAGTACCTGTGAATAGAAACGTCACACCACGTAAGATGCTGTTGGGGCATGCTTCCAGTCACTGCCAGTACCTGTGAATAGAAACGTCACACCACGTAAGATGCTGCTGGGGCATGCTTCCAGTCACTGCCAGTACCTGTGAACAGAAATGTCACTCCACATAAGACACTGCTGGGGCATGCTTATTGGGCGATTCAGCGAAGCTGGTTTGCTAGACTGAATGCGCTTTGTAATCTTTTGCACAAGAAGTCACAGCACACTTCCAGGCCAAATTCTGAGTAGGCGTTGCTTCACGCTGTGTATAACAGTGGAAGTTGAACCTAGAATAGCGAAGCAGTACAAATGCCAATACTGTTGCAGTTGCAAACATTACCATGGAAAGGGGATGGTGGGTGAAAAAAAAGTGTCTTTGCATCGTTTTTTGGCTGACCAGAAGATCGCGAGTTCATAGAAAAAATGCATTTTGGGGCATCCTATAGCATGAGCAACAAGTTATTGCTTATTGCCAGACACATTATGACTACGGGCCTCCAAAAATGCCTTTAAAGTTGGCAGTGTAAAATTCGCAAATTCACTGTCACCGCCTGCCATTGTGAAGAAAGTATGCACCAGAAGTAAAAGCACCCAGGGGACTTAAGCGATGCCGGGCAAAAGTCAAGGGAGTTAACAACCCCGCCTGAATTGCCCAATAGTCATCACCAGTATCAGTCTCATCTAACTGTCAGGTAGATGAGACTGACAATTAAGTCACTCTGTGCACAGATGCACTACACTGTGCAACTATCAGTGCTGCATCAGATGAGGGGAATGCCATGCGGGCGGTGCTAACTTTGAAGTATACCTGAACAAAATACCCAACCAATTGACATCATACAGTACAACAAAAGGAAACACCAGATACTGATCTGGATGGCAGTCATCATGCCCTACCACTTCACAGTGACATGTTTATCTGCCAGTAAGGCTAGTACATGGCAACATCAATTTGATTCCGTGATTCACCTCTCCTTCTCTTCAAACGCTGTGGTTTGTGGACACTGTCTTGTAACTTTGCCCCTCACAACACTACAGTAATGATACACGGACACCATCTTGCAACTCTGCCCCTCAAAACACCACAATAATGATACACGGACACTGTCTTGTGACTTTGCCCCTCACAACACCACAATAATGATACACAGACACTGTCTTGCAACTCTGCCCCTCACAACACCACAATAATGATACACGGACTTTCTTGTGACTTTGCCCCTCACAACCCTACAATGATACATGGACACTGTCTTGTGACTTTGCCCCTCATAGCGTTACAGTGATGATACACGGACACCATCTTGCAACTCTGCCCCTCACAACACCACAATAATGATACACAGACACTGTCTTGCGACTTTGCCCCTCACAACACTGTCATAATGATACACAACCAATGATACTCTGAAGTGGGTCTCATCACTGCCCATCTTAATGCAGGAGTCACTCTGGTGGTGACAGCTAGTGTAGCATTAGGTATAATTTTCTCTCCACCTCCTGGGATCTTAGTCCTTGCCAGTACCTCTCCAGATATGACTCTGCATTAAAACAAAGACTAACAAACTAATGGGCAAACTGCCCTTACCTTGAGGGCAGTAGTAGCCAGCAGGACAGGACTGAGCATTCAGAGAGGCATTGCTAGGGGTGACAGGGAGACAGTAGAACCCTTCCGGACAAACGTCACAGCTGGCCTGGCCCGATGTGCTGGTGTAGTAACCATCTGAACACTCCTGTTCAACAAAACGCATACAAACAATAGAACCTTGTGGACATAGGTGCTGGCATATAGTAACCATTTGAACACTTGTACAACACACCACATCAAATTCATATCACTCCATTACCCACCTTGTAAATCTCACTGCTGTTAGGACAATAAAGTCCTTGGGGACACAGGTACTGCACAGGTAACTGCAACAGTAACCACCCCATTACCCACCTTGCAGATATCACTGCCATTAGGACAATGCAAGCCTTGAGGACACAGGCACTGCACAGGTAACTGCAGTAGTAGCCACCCAATTACCCACCTTGCAGATATCACTGCCATTAGGACAATGCAAGCCTTGAGGACACAGGTACTGCACAGGTAACTGAAGTAGTAATTACCCACCTTGTAGATCTCACTGCCATTAGTGTAATACAGGCCCTGAGGACACAAGCACGTCACAGGTAACTGCAGTAGTAACCACCCCATTACCCACCTTGTAGATCTCACTGCCGTTAGGGCAATGCAAGCCTTGAGGACACAGGTACTGCACAGGGTTGGGTTCAGACAGACCGACAGGGCAGTAGTAACCACCCCAGCACTGCAGCGTGGCCTCAGTCTGACCTGCAAAATGGATTGAATGTCCCGAGTTAAACAATGAAGACAAACAGAACTTTAGAAATCATTCTTTCAAAATGACACTTGCAAATTACACTATTACTGAATTAATCAGCAACAATAATTTTGCTGTCCCATAGTCTACAGCAACGACAAAGGGATTATAAAAAGAAAAAATTAATACACAAAATTCATACCATATCTTCTTTTCTTACACGGAAGAAGAACCAGGATAAAAAGAATGAACTTTGCTAAGACTGACCATAGCCTGGGCAGTAAAACACAGAATGGAACTACTGTGTAGGTAGCCAAGACTGACCACAGTCAGGGCAGTAAAAGTCTAAAACATGGCATGAAACTACAACCAAGGTTACTGAGACTGACCAGAGCTGGGAGAGTAAAATATGGCATAAAACTACTCCCCAGGTAGTAAAACACAGCATAAAACTACTCCCCAGGTAGCAAAAAATGGCATAAAACTACTCCCCAGGTAGTAAAACATGGCATAAAACTACTCCCCAGGTAGCAAAAAATGGCATAAAACTACTCCCCAGGTAGTAATAGTAAAACACAGCATAAAACTACCTCCCAGGTCCATGAGACTGACCATAGTTTGGGCAGTTAGATAAGGCATAAAACTACTCCCCAGGTAGACAAGACTGACCATAGTTGGGGCAGTAGTAGCCGCCAGTGCAGTTGGTGCACTGGGCCTCAGCCTGCAGACCGGTGGTGTTGGAGAAGGTGCCGGGTGGACAGGGTGTGGGTACGTCGCTCCCCTCCAGGCAGTAATTGCCCTCCGTACACAGCAGGTAGTTTGACACGTCCGCTCCACTGGGGCAGTAGTAGCCTGTGAACACAGCAGGTTCCTTGTTCAGTCTGGAAGCTTTTACCCCTTCACCTTTGGCAAAAGGACTGATTTATATCAACTTCTTGTGATAAGAAGAAAGCATTATGAACAGCAATGTTGCTAGTCTTCCGGCAGCAAGTCAACAGCAGACTGCAGTATCACCCCAGGTCAACAATTTATCACCACATCAAATACAGCGGAACCAAGCACAAGTGATCTGGAAAGGTGTCGTTGGTAAGGAGTTTATTTACATGCAATTATGAAGGGAAGTTTTTAAAACTTTGGTCTAAGAGGGGTGGTCTCTCACCCATCAAGTCAACGACTTATCACCATCTTACCCACCAAGTCAGTGACTTATCATCGTCTCACCCACCAAGTCAACAGCTTATCACTGTCTCACCTACCAAGTCAACAGCTTATCACTGTCTCACCTACCAAGTCAACAGCTTATCACTGTCTCACCTACCAAGTCAATGACGTATCATCTCACCCACCAACAGCTCATCACCATCTCATCCACCAAGTCAGCAACTTATCACTGTCTCACCAACCAAGCCAATAACTTGTCACCGTCTTACTCATCAAGTCAGCAGTTTCAAAAGCTTGTGAAAAACAAAGTGATCAAGGTCTCACCTGGCTGACAGAGAGGCCCGGGCGATGTGGCATTGTAGTACGGGCAGTACCGACCACCAGAACACGCCGTACACTCGCTAACGTTCTGCCGTCCCACAGCAGAGTTGTACGTGCCAAGGGGACAGGACTGTGGCATGGCAGTTCCCTCCGGGCAGTAGAACCCTTGTGGACAGATGTCGGCATCCAGACCCTGCGAAGGGGTGGAGCTGTTGGAACCCTGGGTGCAGTAATACCCGGCGCTGCATTTCCCTGTGGGCAGGTCAAGGCCAGAGCGGTCACAGTATTCACCGCCAGGGCAGAGCTCGCAGTCTGACTGGGACGTTCGGTGGGTCAAGTTGTTGTACGTTCCTAGAATAGAGTGGAGAAAAAAAACGATGATAATACAAGGACCAAACTCTGTTCTGTCAAACTGCACATACACAGTAGATAACAACCTCCACAATGCTTCTTTCAAATGTTTTGTTACAAGCAGCAAAGTAAATAAAGAAAACCACAATGTATGGGGGAGGGGGGAACACACACACACTCACTCAGAATACTGGAATTCTTCAGAATAGCTATTGTTCCTGTTGTTTTTCTACAATGACATCCCAACAAGTTTTTTTCTTTTCTTTTTTTCTTCAATTCTTCATCAGCAGCACAGAGCACAGATAATATGATCACTTTTTACCTCTGTGCATGGTACTAGCCACCTGAGAACAAGCAACTCGCCAAATGGACAAGGGAACTGAATTCTATGCAGCACACTACTCATCCATGATTAACAACCAGCTCACCATGCACCATACTGATCGTCCCTGGACAGTAAGACTCCCTTGGGGGATGATTAAAGTTTTTTTAATTGAATTGAACTGAGACTCGCCATGCAGACAGGGGTACTGGCCAGTGGTGGCCATTATCTGGACAGTTAAAGGCTCACTGGGTGGGCAGGGGTACTGGCTGGTGGTTGTTCTCTGGACAGTTAAAGACTCACCAGGTGGCTGGTGGTGATGTTCTCTGGACAGTTAAAGACTCACCAGGTGGATAAGGGTACCGCAAGAATTACCAGACAGACAGAGGTACTGGCTGTTGTTGTTGTTCTCTGCGCAGTTAAAGACTCACCAGGCAGACAGGGGAACTGGTTGCTGGTGGAGGTGTTCTCTGGACAATTAAAGACTCACCAGGTGGGCAGGGGTACAGGGTGCTACTGGTGTTCTTTGGACAATTGAACACTCGCCAGGTGGACAAGGGTACTGGCTGCTGCTGTTTTCTGGACAATTAAAGACTCACCGGGTGGACAGGGGTACTGGTTGCTGGTGGTCGTGTTCTCCGGGCAGTAGAAGCCAACAGGGCAGGCAGAGTTGTTGTACAGCACCACAGGGTCGATGACGTTGTCACAGAAATACCCGGCCGGGCAAGCCTTGCACTCTGCTTGGCCAAACTCATCCTGGTAGGACCCTGATGCACACCGCACTGGGCTCACGCTTCCCTCGGGGCAGTGGTGGCCCTGGGTGCAGTTCAGACCCATAGGGGTGGGAGAGTCTTGACCCCCGGGGCAGTAGTAGCCAGGGGAGCACGGTCCATCAGGGAGAACATTGGCGCTGCCATCGCAGTACTGCCCAGCTGTGCAGGTGACGCAGTCGCCTAGGTCATCACTACCTGTGCCGTTGAGGTAGTAGCCGGCAGGGCAGAGCAGGGGCGAGGGGCTGCCTTGTGGACAATACGACCCTTGAGGGCAGATGTCACCTGCAATCAACCAAAGCAAGGAACCTTTCAACAAAAATAACCAGCAAACAAGCAAGCTAACAAGCTGAGCAAATTCTCTCAAATTACACAATGCAGCAGATAAACCTTATCTTCAGTTACAGACCCATGTTTGCTGCTGAACAAAGGGTCTTAATTCATATCAAAAATATCAAAAAAGATATCATTTTGAAACTTCACATCACCACACTACAGACAAACCAATAAGGACACAATGAATACACCGACACACTGTGATGTGTGAAGATAATGCTCTGTACAGCCCAGTTCGCACAGACACAGAAACACACCACCAAAAGACTAGAGCACTTTGGGCTGTCATTGTAGTGTCAGTCACACAAGCAGACAGATAACTGGTTTTGAATGCCCAACCAACCATGATGACTATATCATGGTGATTCATACAAGTTTCCACAAAATCAGAACATCACATGCAATATTCCATGCAAGAAGCCTGAAGACTGACCACAACAACTGGCCCACCAGCTAAAGCTTAGCAACAGAATGAAAGACTGGTGGACTGAGAACACAACCTCCAAAGCAAGTCATGGTACACCTTCACTAATGACAAGACATACCAGCTGCAATCAAATGAGGCAAATTATATTTACCTGAATGCTGGTATCCACCAAGCAATCCACTATCAGCACACTACCACATGGCCATCAGACCATAACTATGGGAGGTGGGGCTTAGAGTTCAGCATGGAGCCCTCCATGCTCTGCAAAGCCCAGCCAAGATAGGGAAAGACAGACACACACACAGTGATGAGAAAGCCTGTACCTGTAACATTCCCATCAGTGGGGTTGGGGATGTAGGCTCCACCACTGCAGAAATAGCCAGCTAAGCACAACCCTGACGTGTTGCTCAAACCAGGGCCTGAGCAGTAACTGCCTGGGTCACACATGATTGGCTGATAGGCCCCAGCGGGGCAGTAATAGCCAGCCTGGCACTGGTCGCCGCCAATGCCACTGGGCATGGCTGTGGAGGAGTTGCCGCTGCAGTAGTATCCAGCGTTGCAGTCCCCTGATGGTTCCGTCAAGCCTGTCTGACCACAGTACTTGCCGCCTGAAACACAGAGCAGGTACCATTCTTACACTGCTGCAATAAGAGAACCAGTAAAGCTAATTCCACAAGAACTGTCATCATTCTTTTCAGAACTTGCTTTCTGTTTTCTTTAACTACCTCATGCAATAAAGCAGAGATCATGACTGCTACAGAAATAACCAGTCTTACAACTTCCTTTATGCTTAGACATGTCTTTTGAAAAATGTCCTCATTATCTGAGTATGAACAAACAACATGTAGCATTTGATGCAAGATTCATACTTTCATATACATACAGAGAAACACAAACTGCAGTAGAAATTTCATGGTAAGTGGGCTAATAATATGACTATGGAAAAGGCCAGAAACGTAAGAAATAAACTCAGCCTCAGCTCTGAACATACAGACAATATATAAATGAATAATCATTGACAGCAAAACACAACAGGGTGGGAGAGACAAGAGAGTGAAGCCCAGCGACAAGAGGGCAGTGATGATGAGCGAAGTGGGCAGGAATATGACATGTGCACACAAAGGAGTACAAGAAATACACTGGACCACTGACCAGGGCAAGATAAGCAGTCGCCTGGCTTGGTGCGCTCGGTCAAGTTGTTGTAAGTGCCGGCGTCACATGGGTACTGGTTCCACCACTGCGTTCCCAGGGGGCAGTAATGGCCCGTGGGACAGGCGTAGTCTGTGTAGTTGGATGTGGCCACTGGGCAGTAATATCCTGGAAACAGCAAATTAAAACATAGCCATTCTCCGTACATCTCAAATGATTTTAAATTGTTTCTGTAATTCTTTTTCTCTCCACCAACTGCACCCCCCCCCCCCCCCCCCAACCTTTTTTTCTCCCAAATTAATACCATCAAAAACGCACACACACACACACACACACACTCACTCTCTCTCTCTCTCTCTCTCTCTCTCTCTCTCTCTCTCTCTCTCTCTCTCTCTCTCTCACACACACACACACACACACACACACACACACACACACACACACACACAGAGGAATGGTGCATGAACACAAATACATCACACACTTAGGTAAGCAGACAGACAGCCAAACAGGAGAGGACAAAGCAAGACAGGTTGAAGCAGACAGGCAGACACAAGCGATGGACAGACAAACTAGACACAAGCAGACACATACAGAAGAAACTGACGAAGTCAAGATGACCAGTCAACCAGCCAGCCAAACCAGCCTAAAATCTGCTCTCACCTTCAGGGCACTGTTTGCAGGTGTCCAGTCCTTCCACATCGGCATACGTTCCGTTATCACAGGGCACAGGGAGGAAGCTGGCGATGCCACCTGGACAGTAGTGACCCGTGGGGCACACACCACCCGTGCCCACCATGCGGTCATCGTAGCAAGTGTTATTGAAGGGAACACTCTGGTTGTTGAGGCCCGGGTATGGTCGGTCCACCCCAGACAGGCACCAGTGACCAGGTGAGCAATCGCCTAAAATGGAATGACGGACAAAATCTCTCTCAAATCCTACTTAACCAATCAAAATCTCTCTTAAATCCTACATAACTAATCAAAATCTCTCTTAAATCCTACATTATTAACCAAAACACACAAAACATTCAATGAATGCATTTTTAGTGTGGGTTTTTCTGCCATGCAATGGTTATCGGGGAAGGTTTGACAAATCACCAGCTGCCTGCACTTTTTAAAACCTTTCTTTCTTCAGTTGAGATCAGCTCGCATGCCCAGATTCCACTCTTTCAGGCCAAGGGCCAGTACACAGTGGCACAAGAAGATAAAACCTTGCAAAACTGAACAATCCTTGTGACAAAAGATAAAATGAACCAATTTCTCCTGTAGATGCAAAATCAGCTGTTAACATTAGCAAGATTATAGATGCCAGACAAACCAATCTCACCAGACACAGCAGTAAGGTGCCATTAACACTAGCGAGATTAGAGATGCCAGACAGGCCAATCTCACCAGACACAGCAGTGAGGTGCCATTAACACTAGCAAGATTAGAGACGCCAGACAGGCCAATCTCACCAGACACAGCAGTGAGGTGCCATTAACACTAGCGAGATTAGAGATGCCAGACAGACCAATCTCACCAGACACAGCAGTGAGGTGCTCCCCATCGCAATATTTCCCTGCATCACAGGGGTTGCACTGGGTCTCCTCGTAAAGGCCTGTGGTGGCACTGTACGTCCCCCGTGGACACGCCTTCCAGTCCAAGCCAGTGCCCTCAGGGCAGTAGTAGCCCGCTGGACACACAATGCTGAGACCCGCCAGCTCGCAGTAGTAACCCGCCGGACAGTTGTAGCAGTTGATCGCATGGGTGTGGTTCACCTAGTGTCAGGAGATTGGGTAACAGTCACAACAACGTTTGTTGTCAGCATCATGGTGTGTTGCACAAGGAAACTGCTAAGTGACAACACATGTTACTGTACAGCCAAGCACGTGTCTCAGTATTCAGTGTATTCTATACAATCACAAGTCTCAACAGCCATTATGCTCTATAAAGTAACCATCTAAGTATTAAAAGTACTCTATAAAATGACTACTCTGAGCATTACGAATGCTAAAACAGTCCCACAAAACTCAAGACCTACCAACTGCAAAATCTCCCTTACCCATACAGTAAGCATATAACTTGGTGTTTTACACCCACTCAACCCCAAGTTACTTAACTTATTGTACTGTAAGGGACATTTTGCAGTTGGCAAGTCCTGTGTTTTGTGGAACAATTATAGCATACTTGATGCCCACAATAGTCATTTTGGACTGGGATTCACATGAAACAGAGCTGATGACTTACATGGCTGTTGTTCCGACAAGGCAGGGCTTGGGACACCCCTGTGGGACAGTAGTGACCAATGGGACAGAAGCTGGATGCCGGCTCCTTGTAGATCGAGCCATTGGGGCAGAAATAACCTGTGAGAAATACAGCATGTACGTCATTTATTTGTGAACAGGGGACAACATGCATAGAAAAACTGATGGACAGTCATCGCAGTTCGTGCAGAGCACAAAAGCAGCCTTGAGAGCAGCAGCAGCCAGCCCAATAACTGCAAGTGCTGTTTGAAATGTCACCTCTCATTATGTATTAACTTGCCAAGGCAGCCAAGCTTCCTGACTCTTCGTTGATTTCAAACTGCTTTCAAACATGTGATCAGAACACAAACGTCCAACATGTTTTCAACCCTCCATCAAGGAGCATGACACTCAGTCCCGTTTTCACAAAAGACTAGAAACTAGGTATTTGTGACGCTCAGCATTCTTCAGTCACAGTTCACTGAGAAAGGTTTCAAGAAAGCTGAAAATTCTGAACAGAATGTGGTGTTACTGTTGTTTTTATTTACACTAGAGAACAGACTTGAAACTATGATGAGCTGTTGAGATTTTTGAAAGTTGAAAAAAAAGAAAAAGTTGTCACATGCTGGGGTTGAACCTGTGTGAACCTCTAGCGGATGAAGGCCAGGCTCAGAACTGCTCAGCTTGTAACACAGACTCACTCAAGAGTCAACCCCATAAAAGCTCCATGAGGACCTAAACGCTGTTCTCACCTTCTCCACAGAGCCCCGTGGGAGCTGTGAGGCCATCAGTCTCACAGTAGTAGCCACCAGGACAGTCGTCACAGTCACTCTCCGCCATCATGTTGGTCTGGTTGGAGTAGGTGCCTGCACACAAGCATACAGATCCAATCACCACAAAGTCTTGGAAAAACTAAACAATGTACAATTTTATTTTTTTAATGAGGCAGTTTTTCACAAGAAAAATGGCACATCCAACAACAGCTACTGCACCCATACAGACGTTTTGTGAAGAAAGAGAGTGTGTGTGTGTTGGGGGGGGGGGGGGGATGTGAGGGGAGGGGGTGGACAGACAAAATAGCAGTAATTTTTAAATGACGTGTCTGACAACTGAAACTGAGCTCCTCTCCCAGTTACCCAGCACCCCTTGTCCTCCAGCTTACCTTTGGGACAGGGGACAGGTACGTCGTTAGTGCCACTGCAGAAGTATCCGGCAGGACAGGTGACCTGGGTGGCAGACACGGAGGATTCTGGGCAGTAGTAGCCTGCCTGGCAAGGACCGCTGGGTGCCGTCAGGTTCTGCTCCCCGCAGTAATAACCTGCAGCGTGAAGTACAGCACATGTCAAAACACAAGGCAGCACTACACAAATGTCTTGCATCTCAGAATGCCTAAGTATTGAGGAGCTTGAGAAATACCTGCAGGCACAAAGGCAAAAACAATCAAAGACAAACAAACAAAATTGCCAAGAAGAAAGATAATCTATAACACAAGCGCAAAAACAAAAAAACAAAAAGAATGCCTAGAGGAAAGATAATCTGTCTTAAAATGATACAATGGGACAATTGTCAATCAC
The DNA here is from genome assembly GCA_963584105.1 of Alviniconcha strummeri. Lineage (NCBI taxonomy): Eukaryota > Metazoa > Mollusca > Gastropoda > Provannidae > Alviniconcha > Alviniconcha strummeri. Next base: position 44,489,360 of record OY757541.1, read on the forward strand.
ACAAACAATGCAACTGTTTCAAAGGCAAGAATGGAAAAACTTACGTTGGAACAAAATAACCAACCTCCTACCCTCTTCAAAACAAAGTAACCAAATAAATGATAAAGTCGAAACAAACCCTCCAAGAAACTTCAACAGATAGTAGTCACCCTCCAGGTCACTATGAAACCCATGACTGACATACACATCATTTTGAGCAATCCGGACATGAAATGGGCCCAGTCTGGCTAGTCTTTGGAACTTGAGGTACACAGTATGTAGGCATAAAAGGTTAAAAGACTGAGATTGAAAAAGGGCATTTCTCTGCATCTGCACCAGACTTCAGGTTTACTGCCAGCTGGGATTGCTTAGCTTGTGACATCTAGTACTTCCCAAAAATCTACCAACATACAGGAAACAAGTACCGGTGAATGTCACTGCCTTGACAAAATGCATGTGCCTGTACCTGCTGTGCAGTTGAGGCACTGGGAAATGTCGGTCAGCTGGGTCATGTTGGAGTAAGTGCCCACTGGACATTTCTGTGGCTCTGACGTCTGTTGTGGACAGTAGTGACCAGCTGGACATTCGTTGGCATCAGCGCCCTGTGTCGGTGTTCCAGACTCCGCGCCTTGTCTGCAGTAAAACCTAGGAGGGAGAGAAGTGGGTCAGTGTCACAGATCTTGGACTTGTTCAAAATCTAAATCACAGGTGACTTCCATTACTTAGACAGAAAAATCTAAACAAATCAAATTGGTCTGCACAACACCAACTCTCCCTACCCACTTAAAATACCCTGCAAGCTTACCCGGGGTCACAGATCTTGGAGTAGTCAGTCTGCACAACAACTCTCCCTACTCACTTTCAATACCCGGGGTCACAGATCTTGGAGTAGTCAGTCTGCACAACAACTCTCCCTACCCACTTTCAATACCCAGGGTAACAGACCTTGGTGTAGTTGATCGGCACAAACTCACCTCTCCCTACCCTCTTTAAATACCCAGTAAGCTTACCCATGGTCGCAGATGCTGGAGTAGTCCATCTTCACAACACTAACAATGATGATGATGATGTGGAGCTTAATGTCCTCAGATGTCGGCTTGACATATCAGGGACAAACTGTGACCAATGCGTAAGCATGTTTCAATGTTGCTTTACGTCCACAGAAACCATAAGGCTCATTAGGACAGGGAGCCCAGGGCGGCCACCTCAACTTTCACACAGCTCCTGAACTTTGACAACACTAACTCTCCCTGACCACTATAAATACCCTGTAAGCTTACCCAGGGTCACAGATCTTAAAGTAGTCAGTCTGCACAACACCAGATTTGAATCAGCTTCAGCTCTCCTTTCTCTTCAAAAGTTGTGGTCTGTGGACACTGTCTTGTGACTTTGTCCCTCACAGTTATGAAACGTTAAAATGGCTCTCATCGCTGCCCATCTTCATGCAGAAGTCATTCTGGTGGTGACAGTGTTGCGATAGGTATATAATCTCCTTCTCTCCCCACCTCCATACCCCCTTCCCCCTGTCCCTAAAAGGCCTTACGGTTTCTGTGGACGCTGAGCACCATGTGTACTTAACACCAACTCTCTCTACCCACTTTAAATACCCAGCAAGATTACCCAGTGTCACAAATCTTGGAGTAGTCTGTCTGCACAAAACCAACTCTCATTGCCCACTTAAAATACCTGGGTAGCTTACCCAGTTTCACAGATCTCGGAGTAGTCGGTCTGCACAACAACTCTCCCTACCCACTTAAAATACCCAGCTAGCTTACCCAGTATCACAGATCTTGGAGTAGTCAGTCTGCACAAAACCAACTCTCCCTACCCACTTTAAATACCCAGCAAGCTTACCCAGTGTCACAAATCTTGGAGTAGTTTGTCTGCACAACATCAGCTCTCCCTACCCACTTTAAATACCCGGCTAGCTTACCCAGCATCACAGATCTTGGAGTAGTCGGTCTGCGCCTCCTGGTCACAGTAGTAGCCCCCGGGGCAGGGCTGGCAGTCTGAGCTGGCCTGCAGACCAGTGTAGTTGCTGAAGGAACCACGGGGACAGCGGTACTGCGTGGAGTACTGCGTGCCACTGGGGCAGTAGTAACCTGGTAGAGGGCAACAAGTCAGTCAGTTAGTAACTGGATTTTAACAACCTGTCAACCCCACAGGGTCACCTGGAGAAAAGCAGGAAAATAGACCATTAGCGAAAAAAGCAGGAAAATAGACCATTAGCAAAAAAAGCAGGAAAATAAACCATTAGCGGAAGAAAAAAGCAGGAAAATAGACCATTAGCGAAAAATAAAAGAGAGAAAGAATAAGAGGACTAGGGAGAAAATGAGAGAGGAGACAGGAAAAGGTAACCAAACGACAGCCCTGTGATTCCAGACAGGATTTTAACATCTTGTCAACCCCACTGGGTCACCTGGAAAAAAGCAGGAAAATAGACCATTAGTGAAAAATAAAAGAGAGAAAGAATAAGAGGACTAGGGAGAAAATGAGAGAGGAGACAGGAAAAGGGAATCAAATGACAGCCCTGTGATTCCAGACAGGATTTTAACATCTTGTCAACTCTACAGGGTCACCTGAAAAAAAGGAGAATGGACCATTAGCAAACAAATGACAAGACAGAAAGAGCAAGACAACTAGGTAAAAAAATGACAGGCAATAAAAACAAAAGAGGAGGAAATCAAATGACAGTCTAAGATTCCAGACAGGAGAGGGACATCACACATCCCCAGCCTCCCTTCAGGGGAAGGAACAAGACTGCCAACAACAAGCAAAGATACACGTACACATATGCACAACAAATTTAAATCTGAAAAAAGAAGAAAAAGGAAATGCCAAAGAGAAGAAAGAGACAAAGGAAAAAACAAAGGACAGTTGGAAGGCAAGAAGAAAGAATGAAAAAATGACATAAAAAAGAAGTAGAAAGCAACCTACAAACAAAGGGACAATCAATCTTATTTTCAAGTTCCATCATCTATGACTGCATCACATACTGGATCATACCAGCTGACAAAAAGTGACATTTCTTTCATAATTTTTCTTCTGCAAGTCCTCACAAGCAAATGCACACTTCAGTTATGCAAACAGCAGAGCCAGGGGATGCTCACTACAGGAAAAACAAAACAAACAAAAAACATGTACACACAGAACAGAAGCTAGTTAGGAAGTGAAAATCATTTTCTCAGCTGACCTTGAGGGCAGATGGAGGAGTTGAAGAGGACAACAGGGTTCAAGGTGTTGTCACAGAAGTAGCCAGCGGGGCAAGTCTTGCATGACCCTTGACCTGTTTGATCCTGGTAAGTACCACTGCTGCACCGCACCGGTGTGTGACTGCCACTGGGACATGAGTGACCTGGAAGAGAAAAAAGCTGAACTAAATAACAGATAAGGCAGAACTGTCTGAACTATGAATGTCATTTGATCTTCGTCTAGAAAACGCCACAATCAAGTCACTGAAAAACACTTGTTGATTACACTATCAAGCTTATTCCACTGTTTCATCTAAGTTGTGCTAATTTACAGTCCAGAAAAAAAAATGAAATTTTCTGCAACAGAAAACACTTTTAACTGAGGTGCTCACAAAAGGTAAGAAGATTCCTTAGTTCACTGACAAGCAACTCACACTCTGGTTATTCATTTCAGGATTTTGACTGATAACAAAGCTCACTGTCTGTTGGTGTTAATAGATATGATGTGAAAACAAAACACCCCCATTGCACACATGATCACAAAGTTTTGTAGAACAAAGGATTATTTTATTTTTTTAACCAAATTCCAAGTCCCACCATATAATTACGACACAAACAAAACATCAAGAAATAGTAAAACTGAAAGCAACACGTCAAAAAGTAACTGAAATAAACAAACCCACAACTACCTGTGTGGACAAGCAAAACCCACACCAACACCAAAACATCACCATCACCTACCTTCAGGACACGTGTATTCAGCAGGTGACGACACATTCATTCCTGTAGGACAGTAATAGCCAGCATCACAGGACCCTGTGGGCAGATCGTTGCCGTAGCCATCACAGTACTGGCCCTGCGTGCATGCCAGGCAGTCGCTTTCCTGCCGTGCACCTGTGGTGTCCAGGTACGTGCCTGGAGGGCAGTAGGTTCCATTTGCGCTACCTGCTGGGCAGTACTGACCAGCCATGCATACGTCACCTGTCAGACAAACAGAACAAAGCTTCTATTCATTATCTGTCACTGACTGCAGAAGCTGCTCCACATCAGATGTTTTTTAATGCTGGGGTGCCGCAAACTGACAAAGACAATATATATACGAACACAATGCCATCCAAACCCAAAATGACAAGGATGGAGTACGGCTCTGCATAATGGAGAGTACAGCCCTGCATAACTAGCTCAGTGTTTAACTGATTGAGTAAAGAAAGGTGTATGCAGTGTGTTTGCTGTGAGCAAAACTATCAAAGAGGAAAGGCAATAACATGGCATAACTGTGACATTTTCTTTCTGACAACACTTTGTGGTCTGTGTGATGTTCCTGCTGTTGTCAGTCAAGAAGAGAAAGATGACCGAGTCAGTCTGCTCCTGGGGAAATCCATCCTCACCCTTTTTAATAGGCTGTTGACCGATTGCGCTACAGGGGTATGAAATCTCTTTGGGGTCACTGTGACAGTTGCAGCTCCAGTTCCTGCTCCACCAATAGTCCATTAAGAGACTTCATGTCCATGCAAGCTCCATCAATACTCCAGACACACTTCATGTCCATACAAGCTCCATCAATACTCCATTAAGACTGACTTCATGTCCATGAAAGCTCCATCAATACTATAGACAGACTTCATGTTCATCCAAACTCCAGTACTCCATTAAGACAGACTCCATGTCCATGCAAGCTTCATCAATACTCCTGACAGACTTCATGACCATGCAAGCTCCATCAATAGTCCATTAAGACCAACTTCATGTCTATGCAAGCTCCATCAATACTCCAGACCAACTTCATGTCTATGCAAGCTCCATCAATACTCCAGACAGACTTCATGTCCATGCAAGCTTCATCAATACTCCAGACATACTTCATGTCCATGCAAGTTACATGCCTCCCTTGACACAGCTGAACACTTCACCCAGTTTCAGCACAGTTTTATAATGTGGCGCATTTATGTCACAACCAGAACAGCTTTGCTCTTATAGTAATAACAGGCACTCAGTGCACCAAACCTCTAATAGCCTAAAACACTTTTAGACACAAATATATTTAGTGTTAAGGAGTCAACTACAGACACATACGCATGCATACCCACCAACACACATGCTCAGGCACATCCACACCACTGACAGCAAAGAACGTTCACCTAAGTTCTGGTTCCATGGCTTGAAAAAACCCTGAGACTTGCTAAAGGCTTTCACCCTGATATAACCGCAATGGTTGACTGGGTGTCAAACACCAAGTTACTTACTTACTGCTAAAACGCTGTCAACAAAAAGAAGGGAACCCTGTCCCTATCCATCACCCCCCCTACCCTCCAAAAGTAAAACTAAAACCCACAGCAAAACAAAAAAGTACCCACCATACACTGATCCAACCGGGGTAGCAGTCGGGGAGCCAGCCAAGCAGTAGTAACCTTCACTGCAGTTGCCCGTCGGGGTCTCCAGCTCTGTGGGACAAAAAACAGATCACAACAATCAGGACAAATACCACAACAGGACAAATACCCCCAACAGGACAAATACCATGACAGGACAAATACCACGAATACCATGGCAGGAAAAATACCATGTCAAGAGAAATACCACATGACAAATACTATGGCGGGACAAATACCAGGTGTACAGGGTAGCTAATGTACCACTCTTACCAACATCCAAGCAGCAGTAACCAGGTGTACAAGCTAACTAATGCAATACACTTACCAACATCCAATCAGTAGTAACCATGTGAACAGGGTAGCTAATGCAACAAACTTTCCAACATCCAAGCAGTAGTAACCAGGTGTACAAGCTAATGCAACACTTACCAACATCCAAGCAGTAGTAACCAGGTGAACAGAGTAGCTAATGCAACACACCAACATCCAAGCAGTTGTAACCAGGTGTAAAGGGTGGCTAATGCAATACACTAACCAACATCCAAGCAGTAGCAACCAGGTGTACATGGTATCTAATGCAACACTTACCAACATCCAAGCAGTAGCAACCAGGTGTACATGGTATCTAATGCAACACTTACCAACATCCAAGCAGTAGCAACCAGGTGTACATGGTATCTAATGCAACACTTACCAACATCCAAGCAGTAGCAACCAGGTGTACATGGTATCTAATGCAACACTTACCAACATCCAAGCAGTAGCAACCAGGTGTACATGGTATCTAATGCAACACTTACCAACATCCAAGCAGTAATAACCAGGTGTACATGGTATCTAATGCAACACTTACCAACATCCAAGCAGTAATAACCAGGTGTACATGGTATCTAATGCAACACTTACCAACATCCAAGCAGTAATAACCAGGTGTACATGGTATCTAATGCAACACTTACCAACATCCAAGCAGTAATAACCAGGTGTACATGGTATCTAATGCAACACTTACCAACATCCAAGCAGTAATAACCAGGTGTACATGGTATCTAATGCAACACTTACTAACATCCAAGCAGTAATAACCAGGTGTACATGGTATCTAATGCAACACTTACCAACATCCAAGCAGTAATAACCAGGTGTACAAGGCAGCTGCACAGCACTGCCTCTGGGACAGAAGTTGCCAGCTTGACATTGTCCACCCTGAAGGGCGTCGCTGGGTCGCGCTGACTCAGCGCCACCTGTACAGTACCATCCAGGATCGCACTCATCTGTTGGCAACGCCAGGCCATCGGAACCACAGTACCATCTGCAACAACACACCAGTAAACAGGTTAATCTTTCAGTCTGCGTTATAAACCACAGTACCATCTGCAACGACACACCAGTAAACGGGTTAATCTTTCAGTTTGCAGAATAAACCACAGTACCATCTGCAACAACACACCAGTAAATAGGTAAATCTTTCCGTCTTTGCAGAATAAACAATTACACATAATTATCAAAACAAACACTCTACACACATTTTTAAAGTAAGTCACAAACCCTTGATCATGTTGGGAAATTAAACATCTTACAAAAACACTGAAATCCATTACTAAAAACTCTCGAAACATAGATTTCAACATAAATGCTAAAAAAAATCACAAATGTACTGCTATCAAACGTAACAATAAACCAAAGTAATATCAAAGGCATCATCAACAGATAAGGAAATAATATGACAAATTAAAAAGACTCACAGCTGTTTCTACTCGGTTTCTGGTCTTGTTCGTTAGAAACTGATGTTTGAAAGTTATGAAAACATGAACCAAAGCGCTGCCATTTTGTGCCCGGCAGTCTGTATCAGTAAACAAGGCTGGAATGCACAGAAAATGTGTCAGATATGTCACGGGCCAAACATCTGATCTTCACCCAGAAGAGTTAAAAAAAAGCAAAAAGGTACTTCTTTCATATACCGCTGACAGAAAAACCAAAAAAAGCCTGCAGACAGAAATATGTGCACAGTTTCTTCTGCTGACAGAAAAACCAAATGCAGCCTGCTGACAGCAATATAATTATGCATGCAGTTTCCACATTTTCTGGCCAACTTGCAGCTTTGCTTTGTTTCCCCTTTAAGCAACTGCAAGCTTTGCACAAGCGCATCACCAACAGCACACTGCTGTCACACTGACCCAGGAGAGCAGGAGAGGCAGTGGGTGTTGTCAATGGCTCCGGTGATGTTGTTGAAGGTGCCACGCACACAGGGGTTGACATAAGGCAGCGACTGCCCCGCGCCGCACCAGTGGCCTTGCGGGCAGGGGAAGGGATCACTGGTGTTGACCGGGCAGTAGTGACCCTCGGGGCAGCTGAGGCAGGTAGTGCTGCGTGTCTGGTTTGTGTATTCACCCGCCCCACAAGGGGTGGGAGCAGCTGACCCAGCCGGGCAGTAGTAGCCTGTGAAAGTGAAATAAACAAGGGTAACAAATTCTGTAGTAGTAGTCTGCAAAAGTGAAATAAACAAGTGTAACAAATTCTGTAGTAGTAGTCTGCAAAAGTGAAATAAACAAGTGTAACAAATTCTGTAGTAGTAGTCTGCAAAAGTGAAATAAACAAACAAGTGTAAACAAATTCTGTACTCGCAGCCTGCAAAAGTGATATAAACAAATGAGTGTCACCAAAGTCTGTAGCAGTAGTAGTCTTCCAAAGTAACAGCAGAAGTAAATAAACAAATATGACCTAAATATTACCACAGTACTGTCAGGCACTCAGCAGCAATAGTCTGACATGAACAAGTATGAACTAAAGATTACCACAGTACTGTATGTGTAAGACAAACAGAAGCAGTACTCTAAAATGAATGACTGTGACTAATATTACTACAGTACTGTAAGACACACAGCAGCAGTAGCTTTATAACTACTGGCAAACTACTTTTAAAACACTCTTAGATACATTCAGAAAAGAAATTATGCTATTCCCCTGTAAATCCAAACACTATCAAAAGGCATCATTGCCATTCTAAATCAAGGCAGATCACATCTACACTAAACTTTAGGTAAACTCTCTCATGGTCTGCTTCTAACACATCTCCTTATGGCCAAGAGTTTTCTCCAGCCATGCGGGCATACCTGTGGGACACTCATCTCCGTAAGTCTGGTTGACAGGTGTGCTGACAGGTGAGCCGCCAGAGCAGTAGTAGCCAGCGTCGCAGTCTGGACCCTCCAGTGTCATGTTGGAGTAGGGGCAGTATTTGCCTCCTGGGCAGTTTGTGCAGCCAGCTACACTGGTCAGACCTCGTGTGTACCTGTAAATACAGGGCAGGGTTCCAGATGTAACTGTTACACTGCTTGCTTCCCTGACATACATGCACCCCCCCCCACACACACACACACACACATTAACGTGCATACACACACACTCTCTCTCACACACACACACACATTAACACACACAAACATTAATGCATGCACACACACAAAAAACAACAACATTTATTTCATTCACTCACATACACCACTAAAGTATCACAGCTGTGAAGAAAAAAAACTTTCTGTGCCTTCACATTTTCACCCCAGAACTGTACACAAGAATTCAAACATCTCTCACCCTCAACACTGAAAACATTCAAAACATAATCATACTCAACATCAAAATGAATACTGCCCAAACAGGAAAAGCAAGCTTACCCATAGGTTCCAGGTGGACAGGGCGTGGGGTAGGTGCTGCCCTCTGGACAGTAGTTGCCCTGGCGACAGATGCCATAGTAGTCATTGTCTGTTTCGGCTGGGGTGGGTTCTCTTGCTCCCTCCAGGGCCCAGTGGCCTGCACTCACTGGTCCTGTGGCGTTGGTCAGACCTGCAACACAGACACATACGTATCTCTGAAGACAAAATGCAGGTGCCTAAACTGTGGTGGTGGTGGTGATGGGGGGGGCAAGCAATGGAAATATCAAAAACAAGGGTAAAATAAAAGAACAAACAAGGGAGTTAATTAGTGCTCAAAAGACGTCACAACGACCAATACCTGAGTGGCCTATGGTAACTCTCACCTGGCATGCAAGTAAATACCCACTGCAATGAAAGCATCAGCAGAAATGTTCAGTTCTAAGGCAGAGAGCAGCCCATGTGGACTTTCCCTGGTGCTCAGACACCATCTGAAGCTAAACTGAACTGACATGAACTGAAAGCTTAATGAATCACTACTTAATGAAAACAGGAGCAAGACAGGACAAGTTCCTAATCATGAATAAATGAGGGATCTTCATAGAAACCAGGGATCTTCATAGAAACCAGACAACTACGTTTTAATGCCTTGTCAACAGCATGGTCATTTCAGGGCTCACCAGCAAGAACACAAAGGCCACATTAAAATGCTGTTATGCACATACAGCTATGTGGTGACTATCATCAGCCATGATAAACTATTTGCACAACAGCATCCACCCTCCAGAAATGGAAATAAATCCTCCAGAGATGGCACACAGGTGGTGGGGTTATAAGAAAACGCTCACATACAAACAACCTTCTCACCCAGTGGAATGCATCTGTCAACTTACAGCTTCACATACTGGGTGACCCCAGAGTGTTCAGCTGGTGAACACTACAGCAAAAACATTTCAAAAGCAACACTGTACCTTCAGGGTTCACTGACTGAAAAAACAACATTGTACCTTGAGGGCTCACCGAAGGAAAGAGCAACACTGTACCTTCAGGGTTCACTAGCTGAAAAAGCAACACTGTACCTTCAGGGTTCACTAGCTGAAAAAGCAACACTGTACCTTCAGGGCTCACTGGCTGAAAAAGCAACATTGTACCTTTAGGGTTCACTGAAGGAAAAAGCAACACAGTACCTCCAGGGCTCACTGGCTGAAAAAGCAACACTGTACCTTCAGGGCTCACTGGCTGAAAAAGCAGCATTACCATCAGGGCTCACTGGCTGAAAAGGCAACACTTCAGGGTTCACTGGCTGAAAAAAGCAACACTGTACCTTCAGGGTTCACTGAACGAAAAAGCAAAACTACCTTCAGGGTTCACTAGCTGAAAAAGCAACACTGTACCTTCAGTCTCACAGTAGTAGCCTGCATCACAAATGCTGCACTCGCTCTCAGCTGTCAGTCCTGGCCGAGCACCATACGTTCCAATAGGGCAAGGGGTGGCTTGTGTCACCAGGTTGTTCAGAACGCTGGCCACGCAGTAGTAACCTGAACAAACAGGCAGCGCACATTCAAAACCCCAACCCCAATATGCCTGCATTATGATATATGTAGACTAACAAATGGCAGCATCAGAACATTGTCACAAAAACACATTACATCAATAAGAATGATCTTACACAAATGATCTTTCAAGAAATTAAAAGGTGACTTAATCATAACAGCCTCCCTCCCAAATCTCAATTACAAATTGTTAAACAAATGAACTCAGAATCAAACAATCAAACTGCTTGTTTACTTCTTTCTTATTCTGTTTATCTTATTTTTAGATTTTTTTAAATTTTATTTTGTTACATAACAAAACAGGACACATAACACAATACAGTCTTAAAACAATTCAGGACAGCCTACATTCAGCGATGAAGAAAACAAGTCAAGATGAGTTTCTCTAGTCTATTAAACAAAGTCTCACCTTGTGGGCAGATTCTGGGTGCTTCAGCAGCGTAGCACAGGTAACCAGCAATGCAGTAATCACATGACGCTGACCCTGAGCTGTTGGCGTACATGCCCGTCACACACGGCAGGGGCACATCTGTATCTCCTTCACAGTAGTGATAGGGTGGACAGATGTTGCCGGTCACGTTATCGATGGGGTCTGAGATGTAAGCGCCGCCCAGGCAGTAGTAGCCAGGATCACAGTTCCCCGTTGTATCTGTAAGAGCCGTGCTGTTGCAGTACTTCCCTGGGTCACAGGGTTTGCAGGCGGCAGCCTCTGACTGGCCGCTGCGGTCAGGGTTGTAGGTTCCTCTGGGGCAGGGTATCATGAGGGCCGTGCCCTCGGGGCAGTAGTAGCCTTCGTGGCACGTGTCGCCCCACGTGATGATGGTCTGGTTCCCTGAGGGGTCATTGTTGTACACAGGGTCATCGGCCAGGGCACCGCCATAGCAAATGTGTCCGGCTTTGCACATCCCTGTGGGCTCCGACAGCCCTCGGTCCTGGCAGTAGTAGCCCGCTGGACACTCCGTGCAGTTGTCGATGGATGTCATGTGAGTTCTGCACAAAGCAAGAACGCCTGGTAACCAGCTGGCAAGTTGCTCAGGGCAAAATAATCAAATGTGGATAAACAGTATGGGCAAAAATCACTCCCTATATTGCTGATTGTCCAGAAACATTCACTAGGCTTCCAACTGTTTCAGAATGATCTCATCTGTCATAATGTTTCTGGCTTATGTGCTATAAGGTCTTGTAATATTCTGCACACCCATTAATCAATTTTATGTTTCTTATGTATGGTTTGTATGCTGAGGGTGAAGGACTGGTAATGTTCTGCACAGAATTTCCTCCAGGTTTCATAATGATGATCTTCTGCTTCATACAAAATAATATTTCATAATGATCTTTGCTCCAAACAAAATATTACATGATGTGAGCGCTGTAGTAGCCATTGTGAAGTGCTTATGGCTCACCTGAAGACGAGGCGCTCAACAGGTGATCAAATAAATAAATACATTCTCTTTTTTTTATCACACCAAAGTGCAAGAATTGCGCAATATGTCAACACAATGCAACTGAAGACAGAAAATAGAAATCTGTTAAATGCAAATAAGATTAAACAGCAGAAAAATCTAGTTAAACGCTGCTATAATTGTAGCACATAATACAGCTGTTTCTATCTACTAAACCTCACTTTTTTCTTATTCTGTATTTTGCATCCTGTCTATTGCTATCCCCAAAGGGAATTTTTACTCCAATCCTTTTCTTGAGGACAGCCATCAACTGTCCAAACTAAATTCATCCATCAGCTGCCCAGCCTAAATTTAGGGCCTTTTCCTGAGGAAACCCAGCTTCCACAGAAGCGCTGTCCAACAAAACTAATCCCCAAACTGCCCGTTCCTCCAAATCACTGAGAATGACCATGTTTCAACTGACTGGTTGGAGAAGGTCCCTGGTGGGCAGGTCTGGTGAATGATGGAGCCGTTCTCACAGTAGCTGCCCAGCGGACACTCGATGGTCTCATTCATGGCCTTGTCCGGGCAGTAGTACCCTGGGTCACACACCAGGCATTCCGACGCTCCGTAGTAGGGCATGTAGGTCCCTGTCTCACACTCTGTCTGTGCCACAGAACCATTGGGAGCATAGTAACCTGGGAAACAAAGAGACAGCATTCCATAAAACAGTCACTCTAACGCTCAAACCTGGGAAACAAAGAGACAGCATTCCATAAAACAGTCACTCTAACGCTCAAACCTGGGAAACAAAGAGACAGCATTATATAAAACAGTCACTCTAACGCTCAACAGCTAGGTATGCAGTTCCATGTCTCACAGTCTGTGCTATGGAACCATAGTAGCCTGGGAAACATGACAAGACAGTATTACAATAGTCACTCTAACACTCGATAGCTAGGCATGTAGTTCCCTGTCTCACACTGTCTGTGCCACAGAACCATTGCGGGCATAGTGACATGGGAAACAAAGAGACAGTATTACAACAGTCAGTCTGACACTCGATAGCTAGGCATGTAGTTCCATGTCTCACACTGTCTGTGCCATGGAATCATAGTAACCTGGGAAACAGACAATGAGACAGCATTACACGCATTCAGATGCTCCATAGCAGGGCACAGTAACAAGGGAAATAGATGACAAGACAGCATGACCACAGGCATTCTAACAAGCAACAAGACAGCATGACCACAGGCATTCTTACAAGCAACAAGACAGTATGACCACATGCAGGCATTCTAACAAATGACAAGACAGCATGACCACAAGCATTCTAACAAATGGCAAGACAGCATGACCACAGGCATTCTAACAAACGACAAGACAGCATTACCACAGGCATTCTAACAAGCAACAAGACAGCATTACCACAGGCATTCTAACAAATGACAAGACAGCATGACCACAGGCATTCTAACAAGCAACAAGACAGCATTACCACAGGCATTCTAACAAATGACAAGACAGCATGACCACAGGCATTCTAACAAGTGACAAGACAGCATTACCACAGGCATTCCAACAAGTGACAAGACAGCATGACCACAGCATTCTAACAAGTGACAAGACAGCATGACCACAGGCATTCTAACAAGCAACAAGACAGCATTACCACAGGCATTCTAACAACCTCACACACTTACCTGGCTCAGTGATGTACTGGCGTGGGGTCTTGGCGCCACCTGTACAGTAGTAACCTCCCCAGCAAAGGCCTGTGGGCTCACCACCGGCAATGGAGGAGCAGTAGTAGCCCTGGTCACACTCAAAGCAGTCATAGTTGTTGACAGCACCTGTGGCGTTACTGTACGTTCCTGCTGGACATGGGCTAGCCACAGGGGAACCTGCAGCAGGAAACAACAATCATAACAACCAGGGTTTGCACTGACCGGTAATTTCTGGTATTGTGCCAGTTAAGATCAGCATATACCACACACGGCAGTCTGAATCTGTCCCTTTAGTTTTCGCCACTGCCCGCTAGCACTAACGGATGCTTAAAGATAAACAACGGGCGAGTGGCCGGCTGACTATAACCCACGCTGACCCTAGAGACTAGCGCACACCTGCACTTCACACAGACCGAAGTGCGCTGTACACAGGGAGTGCCACGTGCTGACCTTGCTATGCTGCATGCACAGTGGTTGTAACAGCTAGAGCGGGTGAATGGACAAAGCAGCAAAACTGGGGTGGTTGATTGCAAAGCATTTTACTCATTAAGACTTGCAGCTAAAGGTTTTGTATCAAATGATCTCTGTAGAGAAAAGAACAAGGTTTCTGTTGACACTAAACATGCCATATAAAATAGCACAACGCATGCCGTACAAGACGCACAAAAACAACACAGAAATCACGGAGATTTGAGCACTCCATCGCCAACCTAATTTTTCCATGTTTTTCCCACGATGCTAAGTCACGCAAACAGATTTTTGCAAGAGTAATGAGGTCATGCTCACAAACCTACATGCATCTACTTTAGTGACATCAAGCCAAAAGTCATGATTCACCTACCTTACGCTTGTAGCGGGCCTCATTAATCACTCGACGAACAGTAATCCATTCACAAGAACATGCACTCCAAGCACCTCAGACGCTACTCACAGTGCTTCTTTTCCTTGGGGAATGTGTACTGACAGTATTTAATTTGCTACAAGTCATATCGAATATGATGGTGATTTACAGTATTTGCGGTACCTATTTTGTTTCGTTTTCCAACATGTGTCACTAGTTTGTTTTCACTGCCACAGTAAAAGGTACCATACATTTAAAATAAACACGAACATAAAACCTGTTATACAGACATTCAAGTTTTGAAGCACATTCAAAACTTTGTCATAATCATATGAGCTCCTAATTTGCAGCATGCAAAGCATACAGTTACATTTTATTTTTATCTAAAGATGGCATTAGCCTGTGGAAGAGAGCTTAGTGTCATGTGCGTGTTCTTTCACTAAGTTAACACTCTAAGCTGCTCCTCCTTGCTCCTCAGTCCCAAAACACGTTTTTTCAGGCAGTTGATGGTTGATGGCACTTGAATGCTTATGGTCTGTATCTTCAACAATGTCTATTCCAAGAATCGATAGAATTTCGTCATAATAATGAGTACAACAGGTCCTCTTACTTCTATTTTTATCCTTCTCACCTCTTTTCACTCGTTCTCCACACAGTCTGCAAAGAGAATTCATTCTCCTTGCGTGTTCAGTTAATGAATGGTCAGCCGAAAAACCGCTCTCCATGATGGAAAAGGGATGCACACATACACCAGCTAAGTCATTGTATCACAGCTTACAGGACTGAATCACGAAAATGAATAACTGGCTTTAACTGGACTAATAAACACACCAACATTCATGCAGTCAAAAATCCGGGCTTTGCCGCAGCATGCGATTGAAACTGCCACAAAATGCTGCAAGATCTGCAGGCACAAGTAATAACAAAGAAGGCCCAGTTTCCACTGGTGCCAGATGCCACGCTGGAATGTCAGGCGTGACCTGGTGTCAAGCTGAGTGCAATGGGGGTGAGCCGGTCAACTAAAGAGTGGGAAATAGCTGAGACTGGACTGCCGTGCACAGAAAAATCAGCAATCAGTCAGACATACCGGTAGTTATTTTGTTTGACAAAAAAGAAAAAGAAAAAAAAAGAACAAATGCAACAGAGTGAGAAAGTGCATGTTGCGTGTCTGTGTGTGCATGCTCATGCATGTGTGTTGAGTGGTGTGTGTGTGTGTGTGTGTGTGTGTGTGTGTGTCTGTGTGTCTGTGTGCACTGTAGATGGGGAAAGGAGCTGGGCTGGAAGTTTGCTAGTTGAGTTGTAGAAGCATGGAGGCCAAGTATCTGACCGGTTACTATGACTCATCAGACCAGCTTCTGTGAAGCACTTTTGCCACCTTATAGATGTCACACAAGTCTGAAAACACAGGCTGGTCTGAAAACATGACAAATCTGCTACAAGTTCCACCTGCAGGCTTCAAATGGCTGTTCTATCAATATTCATGCAACAATGTTCCATCAATATTCATGCAACGATGTTCCATCAATATTCGTGCAACAATGTTCCATCAATATTCATACAATGTTCCATCAATATTCATACAACAAAGAAATGTTTGTATTTTTTGTTTTGGGGTTGTTGCTTTTGCTTCAAATTTTAGCTCCTCAGGGCACTCCTTACCAATGAAGAACAGAAAAAGATTGGATAATGCTGAAAAACATGCAAGTGCCGCACATACTGGCCTTGCTCATGAGTTCACACAGACTGCCACTCACAAAATGGCAGAACCTACAGCCGTGTTTTCATGACTTTCAAAGGTCAGTTCTGAACACACTGGACCATAAATCAAAAGGAAAAACTGCTGTAGGTGTATTCTGTATTTCATTCCTGTCAACAGGACAGGGGATGCTTCCTCGTTTGAGGTCCCCTTTAAGTAGTTCCTTTTTTCAAGGACAGCATCCCAACTTCCCACCAGATGCAGAAAATCTGGACAGGTTACAAGAAAAAAGAAAATGGCTACGTACCAAGCGTGCAATAGCCTCCAGCCGGACACAGTTCACCGGTGACACCATCAGTCGGAGCAGAGGTGGTGGCGTTCCTGTAGCACAGGTAGCCAGGGTCACAGGGACCGCGGGGCTGGAGCAAGCCAGGAGCATCACAGTAACTGCCAGGGTCACAGCCAGTGCAGTCCTCCACCCTCACCAGGTCTGGCCAATGGAAAAAGGCATCAACAATCACTTGTTTAGCTTAGTCTGTACATCAACAATCACTTATCTGCCTCAGTCAGTACATCAGCGATCATTTGTTTACCTCCCTCTATACACCAACAATCTCTTGTTTGCCTCAGTCAATACAGCAACAATCTCTTGTTTGCCTCAGTCAATACAGCAACAATCATTTGTTCAGCTCAGTACTCATCTGCCTCAGTCTATACATTAACAATCACTTGTTTGCCTCATCAATGCATCAACAATCATTTGTTTGCCTCAGTCTACCTCACCAGATCTGGGAGATGGGAAAGTACATCAACAATCACTTGTGTACCTTGGTCTATACATCAACAACTACTCATTTGCCTCAGTTTAAACATTAATAATCACTTGTTCGCCTCGGTCTATACATCAACAATTACTTGTTTGCCTCAGTCTAAACATGAACAATCACTTGTTCACCTTGATCTATACATGAACAATTGCTTGTTTACCTCAGTCTTCTTCACCAGGTCTGGGAGATGGGGAAAGTACATCAGTAATCACTTGTTCGCCTTGATCTATACATTAACAACTGCTTGTTTACCTCAGTCTTCTTTACCAGGTCTGGGAGATGGGGAAAGTACATCAGTAATCACTTGTTCGCCTTGATCTATACATTAACAACTGCTTGTTTACCTCAGTCTTCTTTACCAGGTCTGGGAGATGGGGAAAGTACATCAGTAATCACTTGTGTGCCTGCTCTATACATCAACAGTTACTGGTTTGCCTCAGCCAATACATAAAAAGTCACTTGTTTGCCTCGGTCCACAGATTAAAAATTGCTTGTTTGCCTTGGTCTGTACATCAACAATCACCTCTTTGCCTCGGTCTACTTCACCAGGTCTGGAAGATGGGAAAGTATGTCAACAATCACTTGTTTGCCTCATTCTGTACAACAACAATCACTTGTTTGCCTCACTTGTTTGCTTCATTCTGTACATCAACAATCACTTGTTTGCCTCATTCTGTACATCAACAGTCACTTGTATGCCTCATTCTGTACACCAACAATCACTTATCGTTTTGTACATCAACAATCACTTGTTTGCCTCATTCTGTACATCAGCAATCACTTGTTTGCCTCATTCTGTACATCAACAATCACTTATACACTAAAAATCATTTGCTTGCCTCAGTATATACATACATCAGCAATCACTTGTTTGGCTCAACATACACTTAAAGTTGACTTGGATGAAAAACCCTTCTTGCACCAGGGAATAAAACTTTTGTTCATACATCAGCTGGCTTTACAGTCCAACACTCTACCAAGTGAGCTATCCCAAAACTGCCCACTGTGCAGACCCCCAGCTATGATAGGGCAGTAAACCTGAAGACAGGGTTGGTCAACAGAAATGGAAGATGCAACCCATATTCACAAGTGGTACTGCCGTAAGTACCAGTGGGCCAGGGTCAGTCAACAGAAGTGGAAGATGTAACCCATATTCATGAGTGGTACTTCCGTAGGTACCCGTGAGGCAGGGTCAGTCAACAGAAGTGGAAGATGTAACCCATATTCACGAGTGGTACTTCCATAAGTGCCAGTGGGGCAGGGTCAGTCAACAGAAGTGGACGATGTAACCCATACTCACAAGTAGTGCTTCTGAAAGTGCCAGTGGGCAGTGGGGCTGGGTGAGTCAACAGAAGTGGAAGATGTAACCCATACTCACGAGTGGTGTTTCCGTAAGTGCCTGTGGGGCAGGGTTCAGCTTTGCCAACACCCTGTTGGCAGTAGTACCCCTGGGGGCAGTCAGTGGGCGTGGCTGACGCCTGGGGGCAGTAGTAGCCCTCAGGACACGTAATGCAGCTGCCTACATCAGGTGTCGCTGACACGTTGGTGAATGTACCCGCTGGGCATGGCTCCTGCAATACGTAAGGCATCTTATGAATGGAGTGACAATTTCCCAAACTATATACCACACACAGAAATCTGAAACTAGGATGACTGCCAATGTTCTAAAACAAGAGCCAAACATATTAAAGGTTAAAAGGAACGCTAATTTAATACAATACAAAACATATGCATATGTTAAAAGGAACACTAATTTAATATGACAACACAAAAAGTCTGCAAATTTTCTGGATACAACCATTTTGCAGACCATGACGTACCTGTTCACTGCCATATGACCCGATGGTTGGGGGTTCGTAGGGTGTGAAGGAGTTGGCGAAGTTGGTGGGACAGTAGAAGCCAGGTGAGCAGGAGCCTGAGACCGCAGAGGAGCCCTCCAGGCAGTAGGAGCCAGCGTCACAAGGAGCGCAGTCTGTGTTCACGTCCCCTGCCCCCACCGTCTTGCGCACTGTGCCCACAGGGCAGTTGATCTCCACTGGGGTAGCTGTTATGGAAACACCAACACAGTACAGTAATGGTGTAGTAACTGTAGCTGTTAAAGCTCCAACACAGTACAGTAATGGTGTAGTAACTGTGTCAGCAGCTGTTAAGAAAACACCAGGGTACAGTAATGGTGCAGTAACTGTAGCTGTTATGAAAACATCAACACAGTACAGTAATGGTGCAGAAACTGTATCTTCTTCAGCTCTTCCCTCTGGCTCATGATGCAGCAAGTCCAGATGTCTTCACACAACTCTGCATGGGTCAGTGCTGGCTGGTATGCGCGCACACACACACACACACGTACACACGCACGTGCACACACACACATGCCCACACGCATGTACGCACACACACGCATGCACACACACACACATGCGCACACACACACACACACACACACATGTACGTACACATGCATGCACACACACGCACGCACACACACACACACAAAGAGTGAAACAAATCTTTTTCACAGCAGGTTTATCCAACCCATAACACCTGTAACCTACCAGTTTTACACGTATTACATAACTGTTTTACATTCAGCAAGTAACCAAGGCAATGTGCAGCTAAGTCGCCCATTTTTCCCCTAGATGGTTCTGGTTTATTATTACATATAAACTGTTTGCATCACTACTTGTTTGAACAGCGCAGCCCACTTTACTTTGAGAGCAGAGTCTTATAAAAATGATCTACTATGATTATTATTCGAGAGCAGAGTCTTATAAAAATGATCTACTATGATTATTATTACCAAAATTCTGTTCCTTCATTTCTGTTTCTCCACTGACGGTCGTTCATCCTGAGGTAATGCTGGGCAGCTGAAAGGACGTTAAAAACCCAAAACTAGCCACCAGCCTTTTCATAAAATGCCTCCATCCACCTCATCCCTGACTTTCAACTCACCTTCAGGGCAGTATTTTCCCACAGAACAGTCAGTGGCCTGTGAAACATCAGAGAGGCCTCCAGCGCAGTACTTGCCAGCCGGACACTTTTTGTTGTTCAACATGTCATCTTCCGATGTGGTGGTGTTGTCACAGTAGTAACTGGAAAATGTCATAAAGTTTGGTGATGTTAGTTTACAAGGTGAACTCAGCTGACTTACTTAAAAAAGGGTGGTACACAACCAAGAAGATGAACACTCTCTAATAACTATAGTCAAACAGGATTTCCTCAGCAAAAGGGTGGCACAATACCTAGAAGAATAAAAAGAAAGATGAACTCTCTCTAAAATGGTCAAACTGATGATTTCCTCAATAAGTATACAGTACAAAACGTAGAAAAAAGATGAACACACTTTAAAATGGTCAAACCGATGATTTCCTCAGTAAGTATGTAGTACAAAACCCAGAGAAAAGGTTAACGCTCTCTAAAACAGTCAAACTGATGATTCCCTCACTACAATTCAGCTGATCTTTCCTCCGCTTTTTTCTGTTGCTTCTTGGTGGTGGTGGTTTATATTTTGCTGGTTTTGGGGGTTGTTGGGGGGGGGGGGGGGGGTTCTGCTCATCCACCTGTCTTCACCCTTAATGCTAAGAGCAAGACTGCGACTTGTGAAACAGCACACATGCAACACCTATGGTAAACTCCTGGTAAAAACAAATCTCTTACCTTCTTAGCAGTCTACAGTAATGTGCTGTCCCTATATAATAACAGTAATAATGATAGGTATGTAGCGTGCCTAACCTTGGAGAGCCATAATCACTTACAAAATTAACACATACATATTAAGATGTCACAGATTCAAATACACAAAAACAAGTAGTCATGCACAGGATGATGGGGTCATTTACATAAAACTGTGAAGGGTGGTGGTTTACCATGGCAATCTGTCATCTGAGGTTCCACTGTAGCTCACGGCATGTATCAGAGTCAGTCCAACTATACCCTCACCCTGGTAATTTCTCTTACCTTGGTTCACAATTCAGACACACTGTCCCACTCTGTCAAGGTGCAATCTACTGCACCCTGATAATCTACTGCACCCTGATAAAACACACATCCTTTACCCTTGTTACCCAGTTCATAATACAGGCTGACCCACTGTCCCACTCTGTTGAGGTGCAATCTCCTGCACTCTGATGAAACATGCCTCTAACCCTGGCTCACAATACAGGCAGACATACTGTCTTATTCAGTCATGGTACAAATGTACCTCATCCAGATAAAACACAGTTATGTTACTCACCTGGTTAAATGGTTCTTTCTCTTACCCTGGTTCACAATCCAGGCGGACATACTGTCCCACTTGTTCAAGGTTCAATCTACCTCATCCCAATAAAACACAGGGCTCAAACCCTGGTTCGCCACCCAGACAGACTGTCCCACTCTGTCAAGGTGCAAATTTACCTCACCCCTATAAAACACAGTTGCAAATCTACCTCATCCTTATAAAACACAGTTATGTCTCTCAACCTGGTTCACAATCCAGACATACAGAATTATTGTCCCACTCTGTCAAGGTCTACCTCATCCCTATAAAACACAGTTAGGTCTCTCACCACTCGGTCCAGGTTCAGTCTACCTCATCCCTGTAAAACACAGTTAGGTCTCTCACCCTGGTTCACAATCAAGGCAGACAGACTGTCCCACTCTGGTGTATTTTCCCAGGCCACACTCAGCCGGTGTGATTGTCTGAGAGCCACAGTAAAACCCTCCTGGGCAGTCGATGCAGTCACTCTCACTCCTGGCTTGCAGACCTAAAAAACAGTCATGGGCATTCACTTTTATGGACTGCAATTTCCAGACCACAAGGTGCTTCTAGACACAAGGCATCCCCCCCCCCCCCCACCCCCCAATGAAATCTGGCTCAAAACCTTAAAAAAATCCACATAAAAGGTGCTCCTGAATATAAGGCACAACTCTGGAAGTGTCACGGCAGAGGAGCAAAACATGACGGACATATGTGTCAAACACAAAGTGCACACAGTCTGTGAATCTGCTGTTCACAGAAAGTTTGAATCGATCAAAAAGAGCATACACAGTATCATTTTCCAAAGATGAACAGCAACACAGACAATAGCTGGCCAATCCAATTCTCATCAGATTTACTGATAAGATCAAGTGAAAATTCAGGCTGCCGCCATTTTCACTCATTCAGATTCAATGTCAACTGGAGCACTGGTTTCAGTTTTGATTTTCCATCATCAAGTCAATGTTGCTAAACACTGACAATATGACTATGCCTATGGGATTGTTCCAAATCCAATTTCTGGGCTCATGTCCTCTGTCAGCTGCTTGGAAAATATCACTGACCAATTTCTTGTTTTAGTCTGAAGCAGCCACTTCTAGTCTGCAAGCTACGGTACCTCGCGCTCTGTTCACAGTTTATTTTATCATCCCCTGCAGTAGGTACAAGTCACCTTCCTTGGGAAGACATGAAGTCAAAGATTTCTATGAAATTATGTCAGGGCAGCAGGGAACTTTCCTCTTCCTTAGATTCTGACAGTTATCTGTGCATTATGGTACTCTAAATATGACTGAAATGACACAGAAAATACTTTATTTGCAGAAATGCTTTGAGGTAAATAACTTTATGAAATTCTGCTGTGGGAAGTTTTCAGTGTTTTGACAATTTCCTTGATAGCTGGGAAATTAACCATGTTTCTCAATGTTCAAATTGCTAAAAAAAGCAAGAAAAAAAAGCTAACAAATGATTAACCAGTCAGCCTGCATCTGTAATTGTATCCGTGTCAATCATATACCCCACTGCCCTCTTGCCTATGAAGGGCTGTGATGCTGTGTTCATCCGACAAGAACAGGACAAAGCAGCCTTGTGGCCTACCTTCCCCGATGAAAGTTCCGTTGCCCACACCGTAGGGCATGTAGGTTCCTGCAGGACACGGCTCAGGGACTGTGACTGCAAACTCACAGTAGTGACCTGAAAACACAGGTAAACTCACTGTAAAGACCTGGAAACATGGGCTAATTCACAGTAGTGACCTGAAAACATAGGTAAACTCACAGTAGTGACCTGAAAACAGAGGTAAACTCACAGTAGTGACCTGAAAACAGAGGTAAACTCACAGTAGTGACCTGAAAACAGAGGTAAACTCACAGTAGTGGCCTGAAAACATAGGCAAACTCACAGTAGTGGCCTGAAAACATGGCCAAACTCACAAAACTATTTATGCACCATCATCTTAAATAACTACTGTATTTAGACACCATCATCATAAATAGCCACTGCATTTAGACACCACTATCATAAATGACCTTTGCATTTAAAACACCATACATCATCATAAATAACCTTTGTATTTAAACACCATGATAATAAATAACCACTGTATTTATGCACCATCATAATAAATAACCACTGTATTTAAACACCACCATAATAAATAACCTTCGCATTTAAACACCATCACAATAAATAACCACTGTTTATAAGCAAGTATAAATAATCCTTGAAGCCAGAGGTGGCCTGCTCACCTTGCGTACAGTTCTGGCACTGAGCGCTCTCATATTTGCCATAGTCTGGGTTGTAGGTGCCATTTGGACACCCATACAGTGACCAGTACGGGGTCCCACTCGGACAGTAGTAGCCAGGTGGACATCTGTCTGTGGGGGCGGACTCTCCACCTGTCCAACATTTACACTGCGTGTAAAACTAACATCATGGATACCTTTCATGGGCTGGAGCAGATGCAAAACAAATTAATAATAATGTACATTTATTATGCGCTTATCAGCGCCCTGAGCGCTCACACAATATATATTAACCTAAATACAGTATTGTATACACATGTAGAGCACCTACCAAAACAATTTACATAAGGTATTGTATGGAAACACACACACACACACACACACACACGCACACAGGTGCATGCGCTCACGCATGCACACACACACACACACACACACACACACACACACACATGCACACAATGACTATAGCAGAAACTGGGTATTGATATTAGTTGGGGTGGAAATACTGTGAAAAGAGGAAGGTTTTCAGTGATGCCACTTTTGAAAGAAATCGGGGCAC
This sequence comes from Alviniconcha strummeri, assembly GCA_963584105.1. Lineage (NCBI taxonomy): Eukaryota > Metazoa > Mollusca > Gastropoda > Provannidae > Alviniconcha > Alviniconcha strummeri. The sequence goes on from OY757541.1 coordinate 44,513,608, forward strand.
AAGTGCACCACCAGTATGCTGTGTGAGGTAAAGACAGGCGCTGAAACTGTCCAACCACAGAATCAAAGAAATGAAGAAATTAACAGGAAATGAACTGAAGACGCAAGCTGCCATGAACACATAGAAAATGTGCAATGTTCCCATCTGCTGGCTTCATTTGGTTTTGCTATCAGCATTCATGCAAGTGTACTTTTTTTTGTGCTTCAGATTTGACTGTCACAGGGCACAGTCACCTTTGTTTCAGAGATTTTTCCTCTTCTTCTTCTTCAGAGTACTGTACATGCTGTTAAACATCACTGTAGCTACTGCTGCTTGACATCATACTGACCATTACAGTAGTATTCCTGCGGACAGGTTGTGCACTGGGAGGCGTCGTAGAGATCTGACCGGTTGGTGTAGGTGCCCGCCGGACAGGGAAAGCGGTCAGGAGAAGGCGTCTGCAGTGGACAGTAGTGACCCAGACCACAGGGCCGGGCTGGGTTGATGGTCACACCTGCATGCCACAAATAGTGTACATGAATGAAGCTTTATACACAGAAGGCTGTCACAGAAAGGTGTCTGCTACCAATAGCAGCGGGTTGGATTGTGTGGACATACACACCTGTGTGCCATGGGCAGGTATACAGGAATCACACACACACACACACGAGCACACACACACACACACACACACACACACACACACACACACACACACACACACACACACAAACACACACACGCACACACACACACAACAATAACAACAACACACACACACACAGTGACACACATATTTGTTTTTACAACTTCTCATACGCACTGAGAATGGCCACTCCTTTTGTTGATTCTCACACACACAAACAAAAGCCTGTCTGATTAACTGTGTGCAATGTATGTGCAAGTGGTAACGCACCAGTCCCAGTGGCAACATCCTAATGGTAACATACCTGTCCCACTGGTAATGTCTCAGTGGCAACATACCAGTCCCAGTGGTAATATACCCATCATACTGGTAACATCAGTGGTAACATACCAGTCCCAGTGGTAACATACTAGTACCAGTGGTAACACATCAGTCCCAATGGCAACATCCCAGTAGTAACATACTTGTCCCACTGGTAATGTCCCAGTGGTAACATACTTGTCCCACTGGTAATGTCCCAGTGGTAACATACTAGTCCCAGTGGTAACATACCTATCCTGGTGGTAATGTCAGTGGTAACATACCTGTCCCAGTGGTAACATACCCATCACAGCGGTAACATGTCACTTGGGTAACACCCATCCCAGTGGTAACGTGCCAGTGGCAACACACCCGTCCATGTAGTAACATACCCATCCCAGTGGGAACTTTCCAGTAGTAACACACCCATCCCAGTGGTAATATCCCAGGGGTAATGCCCCAGTGGTAACACACCTGTCCCAACGGTAATGTCACAGTGGCAATGTCCCAGTGGTAAGACACCTGTCCCAGTGGTAACATCACAAATGATAGCATACCTGTCCCCCAGTCACAGTACATCCCCTGAGGACAGGCCTCGCACTCATCGGCAGATGTCAGGTTGGTCAACCCAGTGAAGGTGCCAGGTAGGCAAGGGAACTGGTCATCTGTTATCGTGCCCTCCGGACAGTAGTGACCTGTGTGTGGACAAAGGTCAAGTTCACCATCACAGCTCTTCACTTTTCATTCTTCCTTCTCTCCCCCTCAAATAACCGCCCAGCATCATGAGGTAACAACTTTATGGATGCACCCCTTTTTCTGTGGACATTTTAGTTCACTGTGATGTACCACATCACACTGTCTTCTATTTAACTGTTGAATTTTACTGTTGTTGTGTACACATGTGTATCCTGTACAGCTGTACATGTCTGTGTGTAGTGCTTCTCAATAAGTGTACAAATATATTTTCCCTATTCTTGTATGCATTGTCAATATGTAAGCTTGTTTCTGTGCTGGGTTTTCTGGCAGTTTTCTGTGGGCTGTACTGCTGTGTAAGTGTGCTACTTTGTTGCATTTTTAGCCTGCTGGTGTATATGTGTGCAACAAGCACTGTGAACGTACACCATTTTTCATGAACCACACATAAACTTACATTCATTCATTCATACTTATCATGTACAACTTATCCCACTGCACTGTGCACTGCACCATATTGCATTTGTGCCTGTTATGTCAAGATAAAAACTGACAGAGACTGCCAGATCTCATTAAAATGATGAGGTGTTCTCAGCAAGGTACAAATAATGCAGTCTATCTGTCCCTATCCACTTCTTTACAGGGTGGAGTAGAATGAACCCACCTTCCTTGCAAGGCACAGTGTAGTCTATCTCTACTCACTTCCTTACTGGGTGGAGTAGAATGAACCCACCTTCTTTGCAGGGCACAGTGTAGTCTGTCTGGTTGGGCAGCGGGCAGGCGAAGCTGGGTGGACACTTGTGGCAGTTGATGGGGTGGCCAGTGAAGTTGAGAGGGTTGTAGGTCCCTGCTGGGCAGGGGACAGGGGCATCTGTGGGAGCGGCCGATGTGCCGAAAGGACAGTAGGATCCAGCCGGGCACACCTCACACTGAGTGTAGTCTGGAATATTTTAGGTCGGAAATATTTGGGAGTGGTTAGAACAGAAAACACTTTCAGCAACAGCAAAAACATGTTTTGAAAGGTAGCAGGATTTCAAAAGCAGAAGTCAGGACATACCACTTTACATATAAATTACAAGCAAAATAAAGCAAACGACACATCCAAAGTTAAACACACACACATACACACATACACACACACACACACACACACACACACACACACACAGCCTCTTTCTTCCTCTCTTGTAACTGATAAGTCTAGGCAATACATGCATTTGCACCCAGCTCATCACTCTCTCTCTCACCCACACACATCAAAATATAAGAACACACAAGCTCTCTTTCTCTCTTGCAACTGATAAGTAATGCATGCACTCCCCCTACCCCCCTTTCTTTCTCCCTCAGCCACATACACACATACTCTTCCCCCTCTCTCTTGCATATACTCTGCCCCAACCCTCCACGTTTTGTTTCTCCCTCACTCATCCACACACTTGCATACATCTCTACATCTCTCTTTCAATTTGTAGGTAACAAATACACTCTTGTCACATCCCTCCATTTTTCTTTCTCCCTCTGTCACCAATACGCACATATATATATACCTCTCTCTATCTGTCATGCAACTGCTAATATATATATATCCAACCCATCACCAACCCACACACATGCATACCTCCCTCCACATCTCTAGTAATGTTTACACTCTCCTTTATCTCCTCAGATTTTTGTTTCTCCCTCACCCATGCACACACACGCACGCACGCACGCACGCACACACACACACACACACATCTCCATATCTCCTGAAACTGCTAAGTAGTCCCTAATCTCCTCAGCTTTTCTTTATACCTCATCCACCCACACATGCAGCAACATACTCACGGACACTCCCTTTCTCTCATAAAACTCTTAAGGAAAAAACAACTGACGAACACCCCCAGTAGCACCATACACACACAGACACTCCCTTTGAAAAACAACTGTTCAACACACCCAGCAACACACACACACAGGCACTCCCTTTCTCTCACAAACACTAGAAAGAAAAACAACTGACACACACCACAGCACACACACACACACACACACACACACACACACACACACACACACACACACACACACACACACACAGCAGCAACACACACACACACACACACACACACACACACACACACACACACACACACACACACACACACACACACACACACACACACACAACTCCATTTCTCTTATAAACACTAGAGGGAAAAACAACTGACCAACTCCCCAGCAGCACACACGCACACAGACACTCCCTTTCTCTCATAAACAGTAGAGGAAAAAACACCTGACCCACACACCCAGCAACACACTCACAGACACTCCCTTTCTCTCATACAACACTGAGGAAACACAACTGACTGTCAAAGCCCAGGTCCGGGCCATAGGTGCCGAGGGGGCAGGGGTTCTGGTAGGCCGAGGCCTGACTCCCGATGCAGTAGAAACCTCGTGGGCAGGCCTGGCCGGCTGTAGAGCCCTCTGGACAGTACTGCCCAATGGGGCATGGCAAACACTGTGTGTCGCTGGTGGCATTGGTGTCCGGCAGGTATGTTCCACCTGTTGACAGTTGGTGCAGGTTACTGTACATCCGACAACCGTACAGTTTGTGCAGGTTACTGTACATCTGACACCCGTACCTTTGTCACCCCTTGAGTAAATGCAAAACATTCAGTGAAAGATCGTATTCTCACACTGGCCTGTCTGTTTGGTACAGCTTGACACAAATACTCCATGACTCATTCTTCTTCCTCTTTCAAAACTGCCCTCAGAACTCGCTTGTTTCAATAACTATTTCTAAACTGGCTTTTTTCACAGCCGTGTCTATTCCCCTTCCCCAGTAAGTTTTTTTTTTTGTGTGTGTGTGTGTGTGTGTGTGTGTGTGTGTGTGTGTGTGTGTGTGTGTGTGTATGAGTGCATGCATGCGTGTGTACATATGTTCATGTGCACATGTATGCATGCAATTGTTGTTAGCATTGTTGTAAAGTGCTCTGGTCTTCCACCTTGTGTGGATGATAGGCAGTGTACAAATCCCTTTTATTACTGTTTTTAGTTTTACCATTTCATGGCTGCATCACTGTGACCTTCATTACTCCATTTCACCCCAACTGCATTTGACTGGGCCTTAAATATCAACATTGACTGGACATTAAATATCAACACTGACTGGGCATTAAATATCAATACCGACTGGGTATTAAATATCAACCATTAATCAATGTTACAGTAACACAGTTGCTATTGCAGTAGCTTGCACAATAACACCTGTTTTATGCAGCATATCCACTTGCATAATATCAGAGCTGATCACAGTTGTCTGTGGATAAGTACTCCTGAACTCTGCTTTTTGCTTTCTCATATTCATTGCCTTCTGTAACATGGCACCCCCGGGGATTCTACCTTCAAAAGATCTTGTTGTTTTAAAACACTTGGCTTTCACCATTTCTGAGCCAAGCAGTTCATATTACTGGGTGCGTAGGGATTCTTTGCTTTAAAAAATCTCCAAAATCAACTGAGTGCAACACCAGCATGTACACCAAGACTGCATTCACATGCTGCTATGCACTGCATGGTTATGTGGGGACCGTCTTCAGCCATGATAATTCCCTGCATAACATCAGTCAGCTTCCAGAAATTGAGATAAACCCTCCAAAGACACTGTGTGACTGATCATGGGGCATAGGTAAATAAAAAGCATGGTCGCACACACAATCCTCTCACCCAGTAAAACACATCTGTTAATGTACAAACTACAATTATATATATCCAATGACCTGCAAAGCACTAAACTCGGGAACACAACAACTGAGTGCCATGACTACACACTGACCAGGACAAGGGTATTGCGTGGCCTGTACCGTCCCAGTCAGACAGTAGTGACCAGCCGGACAGAGGAACTGGGTGTAGTCCTCCACGCCTGGCCCCACACAGTAGTACCCTGCAACAATGCAATCAGACAGTTGCACCCTGAAACAATGCAAGCACATGGTATCAACCCACAACAACTGGAGCAAAAAAGTAACCTGTGACAGTTCACCTGTAACAGTTTAATCACAGTTACAATAAGTTCACACATGCGTAACCTTCAAAGAGTTTAACCCACCAAGTTCAGCCAAACAATGCTACTTAATCTTCTTTGTTCCAACAGCAGCTGGTCCAGGTCTGAACTCAATCTGTGAATCAATCTATAGCGTCAGTTAACTGATCCATCTGACTTGCTCATGTCTAGACTGACAAGTGGTTTATTTCAGAAACCCCAATGGGGGTACATGAAAGAACATCAATGAAAGAACATCTGGTATGACACGGCAGTAAACATAAAATACAAGTGCATACAACAAAAAGAAACAAATGGCAACAAAAATGAAAACAAAATCGTACGCATTTCCAAAACAAGAAACAACGAGAAACCAGATAAAGATCATTAAAAAAAACAAAAGCTAGAGTAAAAAAGGAAAATAGATGGGTACAGCAAACACACACACTCACTCACTCACATACACTGACACGCACTTGCACATCCACACACACACACACACCCAAGATTTGGGGAAAATGAGGGGGAAAGGGGGATTCAACAGGTATACATTCTATAAAACTAGAGATTACAACATTAATAGAAAATAAAAAGATGGAGAAAACAAAAACAAACAAACAAAACACCACCAACAACAACAGATGCCACCAACAACCAAGAACACAAACAAGCCCCCTACCTGCAGGACAGGTGACACAGGCCACTTCAGAGTCAGAACCGTTGAGTGGATTGAATGTCCCTGCGGGGCAAGCGTGGAAATCTTTGCCATCACACCAGCCACCCTTGGCACAGGCCTCAGCAGGTGGAGTGGCCGAGGTGGCACCGATGGAGCAGGTGTAGCCATAGTCACAGACTGAGCAGGTGACAGCCACACCCGTGGAGTAGAATCCCGCTGGGCACTGTGTCTTGCTGGATGCTAAACACAAAACAGGAAGGTTACAAATGTCTTCACTCTATCAGTGTCAGGGACAGAAAGGTTAAGAATGTCTTCACCCATTTCCTTTTTAACAGTTTGTCTTTGGATCACAGAACAGTTGGCATTATCTTCAGAAGTAAAGTTGACACGATTCCCACCCAACCAGCTGCAGTAGATACATTTCTCAGCACCATCATTATTTGATGTGTCATCCACTTATTCTGTGTGAGTTTTCTGTTTGTGCAGGTGTGCATTTTTGTGTGTATGTGTGTGTGTGTGCACACGCGTGTGTACATATGTGCATGTGCATGCATGTACTGTGTACGTGTGTTTATGCCATGAATTACAAGAATTGTTTAGTATGTGCCTTTTTATATTACATGTTGCAACAGTTCTTTGTGTTTTAAAAATGTAATGTGTGAGACTGTTTACTGTGATGGTATATATGGATGTAACCGAGTGTATTGTATATATGTTCCAGGCCATGACCCTATAACCTTTTCTTTACGGTCCTTTTCCTTTTTGATTGAGTGGGGGGTTTATGGCCCAATTATCTAAGGTGTTAAAAGTTGTGTGCTGGGCCGGCAGCGTCCCTTTTCCCCCAGAGTCCCCGCAGAGGCAGGTTGTTTGTTAACTGTTGCGGCCGGTGTTCATGTGTTCATCTCAACAGAGAGCCTATAACTAGTTATTTTCTATGGCTTGTTATTCTATTCTATTGATATAAATAATGTATGTTTACAATGTTACCATTTTCACAATGTGCCTTGATTTTGGTTCTTAAACACGTGGGTAATTTCGGCATCAGATTGCCGCCTGGTTGCGTTAAGCCTTTATGCCACAAGATGACCGGTGTTTCCAAAATGTATGCAAACCTTGGTTAGCTGATGTGTAACTAATATGTTATGCTGCCATTGTTAGATGTTCAGTTTGAGTGATGCTTTGCCGATGCAAAGTTATCCCTCTAAAGTATGGGTACTTTGTCAGTGTGGCATAACTTATTTGATTAGTTTCCTACCGATCTATGTTTCTGCATAAAATCGGTGATATCATGGCTAACACTTTAAAGATGTTGACTTCATAGTTGTCAAATGTTCAGTTTACTAGTTGAATATGGTTTAGTACATAGGGGTGATTGTATAAACTGTGAGACATTTTATTTCAGTTTTGATCTAGCTTTTATATGACCAAGTCTTTGGCGCGCAGACTTTCACTCTACTTAGCTTATAAACCCTTTCCGGGTCTTTGTGCATATACCCAAACTGGCTGGTGATGCGCGTCAGTGGTGGCAATTAGGTCTTTGTCTCTGTTCACTAACCGAGCAGACAGGCACAGCCAGATCAACAGTTTAGATTCTTGCTGCGCTACCCGCGTCAATAAGGTGCTTGACCGGTTGTTCACAGATATGCTCTGCTAGTCAATAACAATAACATGCTTTAACGCTTTAAATAAGAAGGCTAGAGCCGGTCAGTTTATGACTGACTTCCTCCTGCTTACGGCATGGTCCCAAGTGCCACCTGTGTCACTATCCATCTCGTTGTGTGCTTAAATAAAACTGCTATAACGAGTATCTCACTCTTCCTGTTTAGTTAAAAATTAGCTTGATAATCCGCATTCTTCAATGTTACTTTATTGTATACTACACTATACTGAGAGTTCATCAGTTAATTGACTGGCCGTCTCTTGTATACTCACCGTGACTCTGTGAGATACGGGTTTTAAGTGTAAGTCAAGCACACGATTTATGTTCTTGATTATTAATCATTTTGTCATGTATTATAATAACTCACAGATAAACTACATGGTTACTGTATTCATTAGATTAATAATTGCTGTTGCTGAGACTTTACATTTGCTTTCATGTTCTAAATGCTTTGTTTGCTTGTGTCTTTTCCAATACAGACACTGTTTCCTGGTTGGTTGGTGTACAAATAAAAGTTATGTTATAGCAACCTCTAACTTGTGGCTCTTCATTCATGCTTCCAACCTGCTTCCCTCAACTCCCCATCTCCACTCCCCTACATGTTTAGCCATGAATTTCTCTGATGAAATAACAAAAGTCTTGAATCTTGAATCACATCAGTAGCCCATTCCTGGACTCACATGATCAGCTACTCACTGCCACGACTTACCCAAAGTGTTGGGACACTGGTACCCAGCTTCACACGCTGTACAGTTTGTGCTCTCTGAAGCGCTGTAGTAGCCTGAGGGGCACAGCTGTGGGCCTTGGTCCGTCAGAGGGCACTGGTAACCCTCCGGGCAAGCAGTGCACGACAACGCACCACCCAGGGAGTACCGGCCGGAGCTACACGGGTTACTGCAAGGAGAAGGCGGTTGCTCTTCAGTACTATAGTGAAATGAAATACTCCAACCAACGAAATTAACTCTTTCACTGCCATGACGCTGCTTGAAGAAAAACCTAATAGAAGAGCCCAATTTGAAACCCCTCAGCCTTTTTAAAAAAAACTTTTTGCATTAGCACATGAAAGGATTTTCATAAAGAAGCACAGTATTGAAAGCAGATTTGTTACAGGACCGGAAAATACTGTTTGCAGGTGTATGCATGCACTTTTCTGCCAAGAAATCGGATGGGCTGGGGCAGTGAAGGGGTTAATTTAACTCTCTGGACAAGGAGGCCATGACGCTGACAGCACTCCACCAAGGCAGTACAAATCGGGGCTGCATGGATTATTGAAAATGGGAATTTACAGCTAGTTACCACATGGTCTAATCAAAACACAGTTTCAGCTCAACGAAACCTTCAATGGGTTCATCATCAACTTTGTATTTCTTACCCTGAACACATGAGGAACCGGTCAATATCATAACAATGCTCAGGACTTCCATGTGGCCCAAGAAGCTTACAAGCACACAAAGTAAACAAAATTGCATTGACGAACATCCCAAACTTACATGATCAACTATGCAGGCATAACACTGTGCAAGAAGGAAGCCAAATATTTCGAAAACCATATACCACCATTAAACACATTACAAGATTTTTACATGTTGTTAAGTTGTACATGCTACAGTCGTCTTCCTAATTTATTTTTCCAGCTGCTTTTTATTCCATTGCCCATTTGTGGGCATAAAATTACTTTAGATGCCCCGCCCCTTTCTCCCACTCCCCCCACCATCTCTCCCAAGGCCTCCTTCCCTCCCTTTGCAATCCAGCTACCCCTCCTGCCCCCCGCCCACCCCCCCACCCATCCACCCCCTGCTCTCCAACATTTCTATCAAAAATGACAGCACACCTAACATGCACACAGTGAAACCTACACAGTAGCAGCGTTGGTGTCTGGACACTCAAAGCCAGCCGGGCACTGAGTGCAGGTGGTGGCGTTGCTCTCTGCATACCATCCTGCTGAACACGAGATCTGTGTGGCCACTGTTGTGGAAGGGCATGCCCTGAAACCAACACCACAGACCATCAGGCAAGGTGTTATGTCTTGCACGCGCACTCACACACACACACACACACACACACATACACACACACACACATGCTTCAAGGCATTCTCCCTGTCAAAGTTTGTGAATAAATAATTTTAATCTGAATGAATTAACAACAGTGACGGTGACCATGACGACTAAACGGTGATGATATGAAAATGATGCAAGTCTGTGGCTGGCTGGTTGGCTAAGAAGCAGTACAAAATTCAGCATTCAAGAACTCAAGTCTTGGATGCAACAACGTGCAGAACCATTTTCCAGTCCTTCCAACACTTGTGCAGACTCATCAGCACCTGTTCCCCCTTTAAAAGCACAGTACATAATAAGATCTGTCCATTCATGCCACCTCTATCAGTTCTTTGAAATCTTCCTCAAAAATCTCTCTTTTCAAGAACCTTTTCTCCAGTGCCATTGCGCTGAGATGAGTGTGTGTGTGTGTGTGTGTGTGTGTGGCACAGACACACAGCAGCAGAGTAATCAAAATGATGACTGCATAAACTCCTAATGGAAGAAGGTGACATCAGGGATGATGATGATGATAGCTACAACACCTAGCATGACCAGCTGGTCACTTTTCTGACCTCCCAGCAGGACAGGTGGTACAGCTGCTCTGCTGACCAATGGAGTAGGAGCCGGGACTGCACACAATCTTGGTGTCACTGTCGGTCAGAGGGCAGGCGTAGCCAGCAGGGCAGTCCGTGCAGTCTGTCGATCCTGCCAGGGAGTAGGTGCCCGACACGCAGCTGACGATTCCTGTCCCGTCCCTGTTAGGGCATTTCTGGCCGGCGGGGCACACAGTGCAGGAGTCCGCACCGGCATTGGAGTAGGTCCCTGCTGTGCAGTCGTATTCCAGCGCTTCCCTGTGCACAGCATTGCATTATGTGAGGTTTTCTCCCCATTTCTGTCTCCATTTCTCAGTGTGGAGTTGGGTGGGTGGGGGAGAGGATGGTGGTGGGGGCAGAAAGTGGGGTGGGTTGATGGGGTGGGGGCTAGAATAGTAAAAGGATCAGGGTAGGGGTGAAGGGGTTTTGGGAGTAAAGAGAACAAAAAAGAAGGAAAAAATGGAGAAAACAAACAAAACAACCACACCCATCACAACAACGCACAACGAAACAGCCAAACAGTTCAACGCTGATCATCCAGAAAGCAACCAAACTAGTACAAAAAAGGCCCACTAATGTAAAGAGAAATCCACATTTCTGAATGCTGAAGATCTCATACAAACACAGGTAGAGCTGCACAAGGAACTCACTCAGTACTGGGACAGTACTTTCCAGCAGTGCAAGTTGTGCAAGTTGTCTGACCAGCAATCGAGTAAGTTCCTGCCGCACAAGCTACATTCTGGGTAGGATCTGTGGTGCTGGGGCACTCGTAGCCACGGGGACACTCTGTGCACGATATCTGTCCTGCTGCACTCAAAAACCCTGCACAAACACCAATCGCATTAAGTCAGCTCAGGTCATTCCATACTCTAGTCATCCCATTTAAAGGAAAAGGAGGGCACCACACGTAAGTAGTGAGAGACAATGGATACGAGTCAAAACAAACAACAGCAGACAGCGAAGACTGACACATACACACACAGAAAGAAAGAGTGGGTGTGAAGTAGTGAGAGACAATGGATACAAGTCAAAACAAACAACAGCAGACAGCTAAGACTGACTCATACACACACAGAAAGAAAGAGCAGGTGTGAAGTAGTGAGAGATGATGGATACGAGTCAAACAACTGCAGACAGCTAACATTGACTTGTTACACACACAGAAAAAGAAAGAGTGGGTGTGAAGCAGTGAGAGACAATGGATATGAGTCAAAACAAACAACAGCAGACAGCTAAGACTGACTCATACACACAGAGAAAGAAAGAGCGGGTGTGAAGCAGTGAGAGACAATGGATACAAGTCAAACAACAGCAGACAGCTGAAACCAACTGGTTACACACACAGAGACAATGGATACGAATCAAAACAAACAACAGCAGACTCATTACACACACAGAGAAAGAAAGAGTGGGTGTGAAGTAGTGAGAGACAATGGATACGAGTCAAAACAAACAACAGCTGATAGCTAAGACTGACTCGTAACACACACAGAGAAAGAAAGAGTGGGCGTGAGAGACAAAGTTCTGTAAATTGGATGTTATTACAGACATTGCTAATACGTTTTACTACCCCAGCCTTCCTTCCCTGTGTACCCACAAACACTATCCATCTCTTACTTCATTTTACTACCCCCACCTTCCTCCCCTCTGTACATTTCAACACTGTCCATCTCTCACTTCATTTTACTACCCCTGATTCCTTCTGAGTGTCTGTTCATTTTACTACCCCTAGATTCCTCCCTGTGTACACCCAAAGACTGTCCATTCTCACTTCATTTAGCTACCCCCTCAATCATCTAACTTCACCCCCCCCCCCCCCCCCCCCCACAACCTTAACATTTAACAAACCACATTTGCTCACTGTGCAGAGAAGTACAACACCTACCTGTGGCACAAGGCGTGGGTGAGGCATCGGTCACAGGGCAGCTGGACCCAGCAGGGCACGTCTGACACCCAGAACTGGACGCGCTCAGGCTGTACTCTCCTGGCTGGCAAGCTACAGGGGAACTCGCCTTGTCCAGACACTCAAATCCTGTAACATGACACAGTGAATGGTATCTCTGACATCAACAGCTATACATGCTCAGGCTGTACTCTGCTGGCCAGCATGCCACGGGGGAACTCGCTTTGCCCAGACACCCAAACCCTGTAACATGATACAATCAATGATATCTCTGACACCTAGAGTATGATCTCCTGGCTGACACACCACAGGGGAACTTGCCTTGTCCAGACACTCAACATGACACAGTGAATGGTATTTCTGACGCCTACAGCTATACTTGCTCTGGCTGTACTCTCCTGGCTGACACACCAGAGGGGAACTCGCCTTGTCCATGCAGACACTCAAACCCTGTAACATGATACAATCATATCTCCAGCACCTCCAGCTATACTCTCCTGGCTGACATGCCCCATGGGAATTTGCCATGTTCAGACACCCAAACACTATAACATGACACAGCAAATGGTATCTCTGATACCCAGAGTATACTCTCCTGGCCAACATGCCACATGGGCACTTGCCTTGGCCACTCAAACCCTGTAACATAATACAGTTAATGATATCTCTGACACCTCCAGCTGTACTCTCCTGGCTGACACACAACAGGGGAACTCATCTTGTCCAGGCATTCAAACCATGTAATATGACAGTGTTATCTCTAACACCTAGAGCTATACATGCTCAGGCTGTACTCTCCTGGCCGACACACCCTAGAGCTATACATGCTCAGGCTGTATTCTCCTGGCTGACACACCTTAGAGCTATACATGTTCACGCTGTATTCTCCTGGCCGACACACCCTAGAGCTATACATGCTCAGGCTGTATTCTCCTGGCTGACACACCTTAGAGCTATACATGTTCACGCTGTATTCTCCTGGCCGACACACCCTAGAGCTATACATGCTCAGGCTGTATTCTCCTGGCTGACACACCTTAGAGCTATACATGTTCACGCTGTATTCTCCTGGCCGACACACCCTAGAGCTATACATGCTCATGCTGTATTCTCCTGACTGACACACCCTAGAGCTATACATGCTCATGCTGTACTCTCCTAGCCAACACACCCTAGAGCTATACATGCTCAGGCTGCATTCTCCTGGCTGACACACTGCTGGGGAACTTGCTTTGTCCTCAATCAAACCCTGTAACAACACAGTGATTTGCTTGAGGCCTGCCAAGCACCAGCCAGATACCTCTGACACCAGGAACTTGCTACATCCTGACTGTGCTCTACCTGATCACATGCTATTGCAGAACAAGCACTGACCAGGCACTCAGACCATGTAACAATATTCTACAAAAACACTTAAACAATAATAATAATGTAGAATTTCTGGAGCACTTGTGATACCATCAGAAAGTACAGTGCTTTACAATCAATAATTTTTCAGGATACAAAACCCCAAACAGAACGCAAACCATGGACAAAAGCAGCTGAAAATGTAGTAGTACTCTCTCTCTCTCTCTCTCTCTCTCTCTCACACACACACACACACACACACACACACACACACACACACACACACACACACACACAGTGACACACACATGCGCACACACACACACACACACACACACACACACACACACACACACACACACACACACACACATATATCTGCATGTGTATTGCAGTGACACCACAATAGCCAGAGTCAGAGACACTTTAACAGTCACAACAGTGAATCATCCAAATCTTGCCAAGCCCTGTCTGCTTATGCCATTTTAGGACCCACATATATAACACATTTGGAAGCCATTCTACAAAACTGAATGACTTATCCATTGTCCATGCTAACTGCAAAAGCAGAGCAGCATTAAAATACAACTTTACACCGGAACCCATACAAACTCGACTGGGGTTTGTTTTCTTTCATGTCTGCAACAAAAAGCTGAACATTTTGTTACCAACGTGCCAAGCAATACCCACCAGCAGGACAGGCAGTGCAGCTGGTTGCAAAGCCCAGAGAGTAGGTGCCTGTCGCACAGTCTGTTTCTGCAGTGGATGTGCATGACTTTCCCGCTGGACACACTGTGCAAGTCCCTGTTCCTGCTGATGAGTAGGTTCCTGATGGGCAGGCCGTCTCGCTGGATGATCCCTCCGCACAGTAGAAGCCCGCTGTGCACGTGGTACACGTCATGGCTGGAGACAGAGGGCAGGCCATGTCAATCATAGTGATGATAATATGACAATGATGATGATGGTGGTGGTGGTGGTGGTGACAATGATTAACACAGGGTTCCAAGGATACGCAGTCTTGCTGGACAATCCCTCAAAACTGTACAAGCCTGCTGTGCACGTGGTACACATTATGGCTGGGGACAGAGGGCAAGAGGCAGGTTGTGTCAATCTTAATGATGATGAGGATGATGATGATGATGGCAATAACAAACACAGATCCTGGGGGACTGGTGGTCTTGCTGGACCTTCCCACAGCACCACAAAAAACTTTCTGTGCATATTTGCTACTGTGACACATCATGGGTGGGGACAGTGGGCAAGAAGCAATAAGACTAGCTGACAATAACAAAAATGAGAAACTTCTGTAGGCAAATATCAACTTCTAATGAACGCAACTACTGATGTTCAGAGAATGCATACACATAGGATTTTACTGCTGCCAGTTAGTGTTGTTGCAACCACAGATGTTATGTTCTACAGAAGTGCAGGTGTGCTGATTTGTCCAGACACTAGATATATGTGTGCTTGCATTTATACATGTGTGTGCATATATGCGCATGTATACTGACAGGCACTTTTATGGTTAGTTATGGTGACTAGGGGATGGAGGGGAGAGGGTGAAGGGGGGGGGGGGGGGCAGGGAGAGGAGTTGGGAGGGAAAAGGGGCTGGTGTTTGGGGTTTCACTGCAATCAAACCACAATGACCCAAGCTTTCTGCCTGTTCAGACAAACCCCTCAAGGTGTATTGTATGTTCAACAGCGAACTCACATCCAAGAGCACTGTAGGATCCGACAGAGCATTTGACAGGAGTGGCTGATGCACTGGCACATTCATAGCCAGCTGGGCATTGCTGGCATGCCGTCCAACCCGCCTCCGAGTACATGTCTGAAACAACAAATAATATTTTGTTCATTTCCACCAATGCAATTTCAGTCACATACCTCCCTAATGAAACACCACCCAGAAAATAAAGTGAAAGTGGTTTTAAACACAGTATGAAGGCTTCCTTCACATAGACATATGGACAAAGTTTACAACATTATTTCAAAGGTTGGTGCTTCATCAAGGGTCCCATTGTATAATTTCTCTGACACACCGATTTGACATGAATTTATTTAATGTGACATTCTTCAAAGCTAGATTCAAATACCGAAGAGGGCAGCCCTTGTGTGAACTTGTGAGACACAGCTAGATTCAAAGGATATCTCACGGCAAAAGTCAAAGAAGACAGCAACAAAGAAGGCAAAAACAGACCAAAAAAAGAGAGAAAACAAAGATGCAGCTGCCTGAATGAACAGAGATATTGATTTGATTGAATATATATTATATATATCTGAATGAACAGGTACACTGAATATAACTGAATGAACAGGGACATTGAATATGTATCAATCTATGCATGCATTAATGTATGCATGCCAGAAAGACTGCGCACACAAGATCCTGGCTCTCCCAGTGTATGCAGAGGGGCAGAAACACACAAGAAGTAGACTAGAAAGAAACACAAACACAAAGAAAGCAAAAACACTTTCCTAAAACTCAGTGAACTGTCTGACTAATTATTGGTTTTAACATCTTTAACATCTTTTCAACAAATGTGCATGTCATATAATCAGGATGAAGATCAATCACACTATACAAAAAGATTCTTAAAAGGCCTGCAATCAAGACATGGTCTCACTCATGAAACAGATGTGTGTTACAAGAAGATCAAATCTGTTTGGAAGATGTGTAGAGTTGAAGATCAGAAATATTTTGAAGGCAAAAACTACTCAAACTAGAGATTAAAAGCAAGACTGGGTCTCACTGGAGGGGCAGGCAATGGATGAGCCAGAATTCCTCAAACAAGAGATTAATAGTATAGTGATACACTCAAGACAGTCTCAATGGAGAGGAAGGCAATGGGGGGGGGGGGGGGGGGGCAGAAGTGCTCAAAGATTAAAAGCATAGTGATACAACCAAGACATGGTCTCAATGAAGGGGCAGGCGATGGATGAGCCAGAATTCCTCAAACTAGAGATTAATAGCACAGTGACACTCAAGACAGTCTCAATGGAGAGGAAGGCAATGGGTGGGCCAGAACTGCTCAAAGATTAAAAGCATAGTGATACAACAAAGACATGGTCTCACTGGAGGGGCAGGCGATGGATGAGCCAGAATTCCTCAAACTTGAGATAAATAGCATAGTGATACACTCAAGACAGTCTCAATGGAGAGGTAGGCAATGGGGGGGGGGGGGAGGGGGGCAGAACTGCTCAAAGATTAAAAGCATAGTGATACAACCAAGACATGGTCTCAATGGAGGGGAAGGCAATGGGAGGGCCAGAAATGCTCAAAGATTAAAAGCATAGTGATACAATCAAGACATGGTCTCACTGGAGGAGCAGGCAACGGGAGAGCTGGTGGTGTCTGCGCAGTATGACCCAGCAGGACAATGGGTGCAGGTGGCATCTCCAAGCAGTGCATAGTAGCCAGTCCCACAGTCTACAGGAGTGCTCCTGCAAAACGCCAATTAACGTTTATCAATATCCTGCTCATAACTTCTACAACAAAACTATTATATGACACTTTGTCCTACTTTTATCATTATCATTATGCAAAACAAACCTCTACACTGAAACTATTACAATGACACCGTCCTATTTTTATCACTATCATTATGCAAAAACAATTTACAGTCAGCTCTGATGTGTATCCACTAGCTGTATATATATATGTCTTTTTACTCGTAGTTGTCAATGTTTGTCATTTTGAATATAACATAAAAATCTTAGCATCTTTTCTTGAGGTCAGTGATGCTGCATGCATTTTCACTTGCATAACTGCAGTCAAATATTGCAAAGCAACACAACTCATTTAGCCCATGACCTGCACAACACAAATTGTGATTATTGTTCATGTTATAGTAAATTTATTTGTCACTTTTTCTTTCTTCAGTTTGTAGCTGGTCTTCCCTGTTTGTGGATGCTTTCTCAATGAAGGCAATCTATTATCATTACTGTGATTTCCTTGTTACACAAATGCCTTCTGACTTCACAGGTGTTTTGCAGGAGTTCACTAACATAATAATGAGCAATAATGAATAAAACTTAAAACATGAGCTTCAAATGCTTTGGGTATTCCTTGTTCACACACACACACACACACACACACACACACACACACACACACACACACATATGCACATACATGCACGTGCACACACACACACACACACACACACACACACACACACACACATACACACAAACACACGCACACAAACACACACACACACACACACACACACACACACACACACACACACACACACACACACAC
Source organism: Alviniconcha strummeri (assembly GCA_963584105.1). NCBI lineage: Eukaryota > Metazoa > Mollusca > Gastropoda > Provannidae > Alviniconcha > Alviniconcha strummeri. Next base: position 44,531,732 of record OY757541.1, read on the forward strand.
ACACACACACACACCAAGCGCCTTACGTTGGATTGGTGCACTGTTTGCCAGCAGGGCAGTCTTCACACAGCTCCTGGCTGGAGTCAGCCACCTTGTCTGTAACACACAGCAAACACCACATCAACACCACTACAGTGTCAGCTGACAATTCTGGGCTGAGCTGAAGGAATCAGTTCAGCCAGGATTCTACCTATGCACTCAGGAAAGTCATCGTATTTAGAAAGATATCATCAAGCACTCCCTGTTTTTCAATTCTGAGCTGAGCATCAACAACTGATTCCAAACAGAATGAAACTTAGTGCTTTCATTCAAAACCCCTTATTTTACTCAATATTACAGTTGCTTCATTTCAGTTATCCACAAATAATGAAACGCCATACTGTTAAAATAATGATACTAATACAAAATAATAGCAATAATAATAAAAATGGATTTCTGTAGCACTGTATCTCACCCATTTTGAAGGTAAGCACACAACCTTTACTTCGACAAACTGTACCATGACAAATTCACAGATCTACAGCAATCAGACTCAGTTACCAGTCCGCTAGCTTTATACACAACAAGACAGTGCTGCTGAAAGGGGCAGTTACTCACTGGAGGCACACAGAGTGCAGGAGTCGCTGCCCTGAGTGGCCACGTATCCTGCGCTGCATGACGTGGGTGTTGAGGTGGCATTGCTGCAGAAGTGACCCACCGGACATGGCGAACATGAACTGGACCCTGCACAAACAATTCAAATTGTTAAGATACCTTATACTTACAGCTTGTATGCTGTATACCTTTACACATGATACATTTCTGTAAACTAATGACATTTATATTGCGGTAAATTCCATACAAAAATGAGACCATCTTTTTCCAGCTGATCAGAAAAAACAACTTCAAGTTAAAAAAGTAACTGCATTTTCATACCTCTGTTTGCTTCATTTAAGCATAATCTCACAAACACCATATTGTTAAAATTACTGTCAGCTGGGTTCATTCTGCCTTTACTTCATCAAATGTGTATGCTGTACGCCACATACATCATAACCTAACATAGTAACAGCCACACAGATTATGGAAGCCTATCCTCTGTGCCAAAATCACATGACTGAAAGTGAAAGAAAAGACAGCACGGGGATACTGACTATCAAGCTTAATTTCCCTGAGCTTCAAGTCTAATTTCTGACACAGCTGCCATTGTGCCATAGCATAGCTGACTGAAATTTAGATATTACAAGCATCATGGTCACTGACTAATTGCCCTACATTTAATATCACTGATTTTTCTTATCTCAAGAAAACAAGGGTTTAAATGTGAACATAAATGATCTCAGTAAGCTTAGTCAAAATGTAACAGTCCAGTGCATCAGCCAACCAGCCTGCTGTTATTGTCACATTTTTCACCCATGCATTCATGAATGCCTTCATCTTTAGCTCATTGTTTAGTCTTGTGGTTTCAAAAACCAAGTTATTTACTGGAACTTACTTACTCCAAATGCAAGCCGGGCTCATCTTAACCAAACTACTACTTGTGGAATTAACACACAAGGGAGTTAATTAGCACTCAAAAGATGTCACACAAGCACAACAAAGACTTGTGTGCAGAATCAACACACGTAAGAATTAATTAGTGCTCAAAAGAGTCACACAAGTACAACAACAAAGACGTGAGTCGCCTACAGTAACTCTCACCTGGCATGCATGTAAATTTATACACGGTACATAAATATCTGTAATCATACTGGTGGAGCTACAGTAACTCTCACCTGGCATGCATGTACATTTATACAAGGTACAGATGTGAGCAAGTGCTCTTTGTATATGTTTTTAACAGTAATCCCGCCCTGGTTAACAGATCCACGCAATTTCATTACTGTACTGTTAGTAACCCAGGAACCGGAGCAGACGACGCTTTTGTTTTGAAGCGTGGCTTGTGGCGTAATGCCACATGGCCTTCACACAGCTAACTAGTGATAGCCGCCGGTGCACACCATTTTCAAATCTATTTTCTCCCTTAGTATTTTGACCGCTTGTTTGTTTACCTACTCTTTGTTCACCTAGTCCTTTTTATGCATTAAGCCATGTGTAATATAATTTGGCATCTTAGAATGTTTATTTAACGTTTATTTAGATGCAGGATCGAGCTTAATCAGTAGCCAATGCCTTTCTAGGTCCATTCTTTTTATAGCTGTCGTCTGCATGGCGTGCTTTGTTTAGTACTAGTGAATAGTAGTGAAAAGTTGTTTTGATTCGATTAAAGTAATTCTGTGTCGTATAGTATTTTGCTTAGCTGACTTCATGTTTAGTTTTTGGGTTGAAATTAACTTACTAAGCATTGCGTACTGTAGAAGCTAAGTTGTATTCATAGACTACTTGACATCACTATCAGCGCTGCTGTGACTAAGATAACATGCCCCAGGCGAAAGTTCACATCGATTGTTTTAGTCTGAGTCTTTGAGTTTGTCTTGCTTCTCTTACACAGCGTTGTATTGTAATTGTTATGTACCATTTTAACCGTGGGAGCGTGCTCTTTATTCCGATGTAAGTTTTAGTAACATTAATATTTTGTACATTGTGTTAGTTGTGATTTAGCAGTACGAATCTGTTTATAGACAGGCGCAAGCCACGCTTCCCACTCTTGTAAATAAAATAAGTCATGTCTGTACATTTTGTTCATATGGTTTAAAAGATTGTAACTGTAGCTTTTATTTCACGTTTTTCATGTTTTAATTGGTTTAGTTATTGTAGAGGAAACTGTATTTGTACGGGCCAGGGAAACACAACTGTCAGCCATTTTGTGGTCCAGAGGGCCGATTTTACTGTAGCGATAGCGTGTGTTCCTTGCGGTCCACGCCGTTCTCTTATCTATGCGTGTGAGTGAGGATTTTGGGTGTGCTGAAAACTGTCTGTGGCTGAGCAAATAAAACCTGATTGCTGCCATATGCCTGCTGTGGTCTCCATTCTTCCTGACTCCGCTGCCTGTGTCCTGTCCTTCTACGCTCCACCGCTCCATTACACATAAATATCTACATGTATACTGGTGGAGTTAATGTACCCTGTAATTACATGCATGCCAGGTGAGAGTTAGCGTAGGTGACTCAGGTCTTTGTTGTTGTGCTGTTGAGACTGTGACTCTTTCGAGCACTACTTAATTCCTTTGTGTGTAGATTCTGCATGAGCACTCTGCGCCTCATTCTGTTTCAGATCTTCTACTTGTGGGATGAATACAGTGTGACTGAACTGAACTGCATCTGAATATTAAGTATTAATGTACAGTGGCATCCACCTCTGAACCTCTCTAGGCTCTAAAGCATTGATGTGAAAGCGGAAGACCCTGAGGATGTGAGCAGCTGACCTGAACTGGCTGAGTATTCTCCAGGGGTACAGGGAAGACAGGAACCCAGTCCCAGTGTGCTGTAGTAGCCAGCCGAGCATGTCACTGGGGACCCACGGTTTGGACACTCCGATCCCGCAGGACACTGGGTACACGATGTCTGACCTGAGTGCAAAGACAGATTATCATTAGCACCAGCAGCAGCAACAAATACTGCGTATTACACTAGTAGTACTCAGCAACAGCATGAACATTACCAATTTCAGTCAGCTGTACTTCAGCTCCATTCAATGGAAACCATCATCCCATAATAATTTATATTCATAATTATATACATAATTTATTAAAACTCATTGATCATCATCAGACTAAAACCCTTGGTGAAAAGATCACCCCACTTTTAATTAACTTTTTTCATCTGAAATACCTCTCTTCATATAAATTTTCACACAAATAGACCCATGACCAAGGACCATCTCTCTTCTAAGACCACCTGTGCATGACTTTTACAGTGAATGCAGAAAACATGTATGTGAAACATGTACTAAATATACCTAGGCACCAGTCAATGATGTGACTATCATTATAGGAAATGTTCTCACATACATTGTGTGTGTGTGCGTGTGTGTGTGTGTGTGTGTGTGTGTGTGTGTGTGTGTGTGTGTGTGTGCGTGTGTGTTTATTTTGTTAATTTTTTTTCTCACCAATTGACTATGTCAGACTGATCACACAAACAATATAATCCAACAGCTTCATACCAATGATTGTGATGATCATAAACATGATAAGGTACCCAACCCCACCTGTCCCTTACCAGGTCCCAATCCTTTCCTCTAAATTCAAACTAAACATGATTTCCCACAGGAAATGCAGGCAAATCACTGCACATACCAGTTGTTGATGTGTAATATCCTGGGTCACACTGCACAGGTGCAGCAGAAGTGGAGCTGCAGTAGGAACCGATGGGACATACTGTACAGCTGCTGGCACCCCCCAGGGAGTAGTGACCGGAAGCGCAGTTGCTGGGGACGCTGGTACCATCAGAAGGACACTCCTGGCCCGCAGGACATGTCTTGCAGCTGACTGAACCATCTGTGTCACTGTACTGACCCGCAGGACAATTCTGAAAGCAGGAACAGATGGGTCAACATCACTGCAAGTTGGAACACCTTCATGAGTAAAAGTTTTGGTTTTTTAAAATACTGAATTCTAACATGGGGGATGTCACAGGCTGCTGGTTCTGCTGGAGACTGATAGGAATTGGATGAGCAGAGGATTGACCAATAAGAGTTGGATTAACACAAGACTGGTAGGAATTAGATGAGCAGTGGATTGACCATTAAGAGATGGACTAACATGAGACTGATGGGAGTTGGGTGAGCAGGAGATTGACCAATAAGAGATGGATTAACATGAGACTGATGGGAGTTGGATGAGTAGGGGACTGACCAATAAAAGATGGATTAACATGAGACTGCTGGGAATTGGATGAGCAGGGGATTATTATTATAATAATAATTATTATTACTGACCAAAAAAAGATGGATTAACACAAGACTGCTGGGAACTGGATGAGCAGAGGATTGACCAATAAGAGCTGGATGAACACAAGACTGGTGGGAGTTGGATGGGCAGGGGATTGACCAGTAAGAGTTAGATTAACATGAAACTGGTGGGAATTGGATGAGCAGGGGATTGACCAGCAGGGGTCGTAGTGACTTTAAGTGTTTTGTGTCAGTTTACGCACAACATGTCATGTTTTGCGTCAGTGGTATGAAAAATGCGTAGAGCAAAACCAGCACTATAATTAGCACACAAGAAAAACGAAAAGGATGTTATCGTTGATCTAGGTATACTCACGATCTAAAAGTGACTGTTAAAGTGTGCGCCATAGTAGATCTAGTTTGCAAGTAGATCTAGTGTTGAGTGATGCAGCAGACGGGTATTAAATCAACCATTTTGCGTATGGGGTGACACAGGGATGTGCCTAAAATGCATATGGCACCCACAAAATGCAATATTTACACAAATCTTTTCAATGAGCATGACCCCTGGACCAATAAGAGATGGATTAACACAAGACTGGTGGGAACTGGATGAGCAGGGAACTGACCACTAAGAGAAAGATTAACACAAGAGTGGTGGGAATTGGATGAGCAGGGAATTGACCACTAAGAGATGGATTAACACAAGAGTGGTGGGAATTGGATGAGCAGGGGATTGACCAATAAGAGATGGATTAACACAAGACTGGTGGGAATTGGATGAGCAGGGAACTGACCACTATGAGATGGATTAACACAAGAGTGGTGGGAATTGGATGAGCAGGGAACTGACCACTAAGAGATGGATTAACACAAGAGTGGTGGGAATTGGACAAGCAGGGGATTGACCAATATGAGATGGATGAACAGGAGACTGCAATGAGAGATGAAGCAGCAGACTGACAGGAAATGATCAATGGGAGATGGATAAGCAGAAGATTGATCAAGCTGGATCAGCAGAGGTTTGAGAGTTTGATCAACAGGAGATTGAATGGAGGGGGGGGGGGGGGATGAACAGGAGACAGATCTGGGAAGTGAAACAGCAAGAGATGACAGGAGGCTAACGGTTAAGTAATCATCCTCATCATTTTGAAGATTCTGTAACTGTTGGATAAATACTTGCCTACTTGGGGTAACTAGGAAGGTGGGGAAGAATTGTTTTAGTTTTCAAATTTCTTTGATGAATTGAGAAGCCAAGACTGGACTTTAATCAGCAAACATAGTCAGCAATGGAACCACCATAAAGTTTATAACAAAGTGGATGGGCCACTAACACTTTACTTCTAACATTTCATAAAAAAATGCAACAAAACTCAGTTAATGGACCCCAAGTACATGAATCTGACATAATAATATTATATAATCAGAATTGGATTGATCAGCAAGTGAAAATTATACAAGTTGGGCAAGCAGTGGATAGAATTAGTTGTGGAAGTTATTTAAAACTGAAACTAGTAAAACTAAAAGAATAAGCAGAAGACACATTGTGTATACATGTATGGGAGTTCAGTTAGACAAGCAGTATGAGAGTTGGACAAGCAAGAGAGAGACCTATAAATGGAAAGAATGAAACAGGACATTGATGGAATGGACATTTTTGTGCTATATATCTGTGGTATTCTCTGAATCTGCTGATGATACATTCACCATTACAGTACTAGTAATAGTATTACTATCAATAATGGATAGTATTATTACAGTATTAATTTGTTACTGTGTTACATACTTTTTTAACAGCCAACATTTTTTCAAGTATGCTAACCTGAAGTGTAACATAACATTATCATTACATAAACACAATACTGCTTTTAAAAGAAACATTCAGCTTACAACACATGCTGTGATGCTGTCCTCTCCTGTGCCTGCACTGTATGTTCCCTTTAGACAGAGCACTTTGGGACTGGACCCGCCAGTACAACTGAAACAACACCACAATAAATGTGAAATAACAGGTCACACCATTTCAGTACTTTGGGTCTGGACTGGGCAAAATACAAATAAAGCACAGCAACACTTTGGGACTGGACCCCCAGTACAAGTGACACCACTTGTAACAAATGATAGGTCACACCATAGCAACACTTTGTGTCTGGACTCACCAAAATGCATTTTTATTTTTTATAAAACACAGCAACATTTTAGGACTCTAACTTCTAAGTAACTACATTACTACTACTAGCTGAAGTGAAGTTACACAACACAACAGCAAATGACATCATTTCAACACACCGGGACTGGGCCACTAGCTGAAACACAACACCACAGTGAATGACACCATCTCAACTTTAAGACTGGACAGCTAACTAAAAATGAAACATAACATCATACTTTATAACAAATAACACCATCTCAACACTTCACTACTGGACCACCAGATAAAACTCAACACCACAGCAAATGACAACTGGACCACCAGATCAAACCCAACAGCACAGCAAATGACATCATCTCAACACTTTGGGACTGGTTACTGTAACTGGACCACTAGTGAAACACAACACCAGAGTTAATGACACCATTTCAACACCTTGGTAGAATGGTACTGGACCACCAGCTGAAACACAATACCACAACAAATGACACCATCGCAACACAGTGTGACTGGACCACCAGCTGAAACACAACACCACAACAAATAACACCATCTCATTCTAAGTATACTGGGACCAGACCACTAACCGAAAGTGAAACACAACAGCACCACAAATGACACCATCTCTATACTTTGGGACTGGACCACTAGATAGTACGTGAAATACACCACCACAAATGACACCGTCTCAACATCTTGGGACTGGACTACTAGCTGAAAGTGAAACATGACATTACAAATGACACCATCTCAGCACTCTGGAACTGGACCACTAGCTATAACACCAAAATGAATGACACCATCTCAACACTTTGGTAACACGAATGGTAAAACAAAGGTTGACATAATACAGACCACAGAGATGGGCTCGCAGACAACGAGTGAGACAGAGAGAGCAAGAGAGTTCAAAGACAGAGCACACAATTTTGATTTTAATCACACATACTGACATCGTGACATACACACACACACACACATTTGTACTGCTCTTTTTTTCTTTTTTTTTGAGAACAAATTCCAAGAAGGAAATTGGTTTTTAATGCCCAGTCAACTACCCAGTCAAATGACCAGTAAATGACATTTATATCACGGCAAAGAGCAAGAATGTTTCTCAAGATTTTTTCAATACAAACTAAACCAGAGCTGAACAAAATCCAGCCCATCCACTTACTAAGCGCCCTGTGGACAGGTCTGACATGTTGAACTTGTTGAGTCAAAGTAAGTTCCTGCAGGACAGTTGCTGTTGCAATCTGTGTTACAGTTACATGCACCTGAAACACAAGATGAATGAAGCACCAAATTTAAAAAAACAATTATTGACACATCAGAGAAAAAAACAATTAAGGTGTGACTGACCAGACTGTCAACTCAATATAGATCAAGCTCTGCAAACTGGGAATCTTATTATATTTCTGTTCAAACCCCTAGTCACCTGTGACCCTGAAGAGGGGTGACCCTGAAGAGGGGTCACACTCACACTCACAGTCACCAAAAGGAGCATGCTTTGGTGTTTGGTGCAAACTGCAAATAATTTGTTTCAAGAAATCTGAAGGACAGTTTCACTTCCATTTTTATTTTTTTTATTTTTTTTGAGATGATCTGGGGGGTTGGGGGGGAGGAGAAGGTTGAGGGGGGGTCTCACTGAGTCAGTGAGTCAGTGACTCACTGTCCTCATTTCTGTACATCATGCTAATGAGGGCACTGGGTAGACACCATTTGTTAATGTACCATTATTAATATTACACACACAAACACCACACACACACATAATATTAACAATAATATAATGCACATTTATCATGCGCTCATCAACGCCCTGTGCACTCAAATGATACATATTAACCTAAATACAATAAACATTCTATACACATGTAAAGCAGAGTAAAACAATTTACATTTATAATATATATGCAGGTTACCCACTAGACATTAAATGGACAATACAAATTATTGAGGGAAGAACAGTTTGCGTCTTTCTCTGAGTTATAATTATAATCCAGCAACAGAGTTGTGCCCCCTGAGAGTCGGACAATAAAATTCATTCCTAAGAGTAAGACCAAGAGCTCCTCTGCAGTGTGCTTACCAGAGTGGAGGCAGTTGGCAAAACAAAGCAAAAATTTCAAACTTTTCTGACTCCAAATCTGTAACCTTGACTCTGTGTGTGTGTGTGTGTGTCTCTCTGTGTGTGTGTGTGTGTGTGTGTGTGTGTGTGTGTGTGTGTGTGTGTGTGTGTGTGTGTGTGTGTTGCTGCTATGATGTGTGTGTGTGTGTTGCTGCTATGAAGTAAATTTGTATAAAAAATCTAACTTTTGAAGAAGATCCAGGTGTTGATTTTGGGGGTTCAGCGCATCTTGTTCTCCACATAATTTTAAAGCTGTCTGACTTGCAGTCTGTAGGACTCTGTGTGTGTGTGTGTGTGTGTGTGTGTGTGTGTGTGTGTGTGTGTGTGTGTGTGTGTGTGTGTGTGTGTGTGTGTGCGTGTGTGTGTGATCAATCTGTACTTTCAAACTTTGTGAGATCGAGATGTTAGCTGCTGCCAATGTTGGTAAAAAATCTTGTTCTCCATATAATTTAGAATTTAAAAACAACAACAATTATGATATAAAATTATAATACTGACAAAAATTAAAATCATAGTTTTCACTAACAAAACCCTTTTTGTTTTGTTTTCATTTTAATACAACGCTCAACAGTTAGGGTGAATAGGTTTTGTTTCTTTGTTTGTTTTGGTTGTTTTATTTTGATTTTGTTTCTTTTTCTTCTTCCATAAAATGTCCAACTTCAGTATTTGGAAGATTCTCACACTTTCACTAGTTTCAGCGCATACCAGGTCTTAATAACTTTTATTTTTAAATTTATGCTAGTCTCATCCCAAGGACTTTTGTTCAATCTGCACAAAATTTTGACTGATGAAATCTTGGGGCAGGTGCAAACCCTAGAGCAAGCAAAGCAGGTAACTCTCAGTCAACCATCCATGCCATGACCACACAGTTTGACTATGCCCTCTGCTACCAAGTCAACTGGCTCACCCATCTCTCAGACAAATGCTATCTCTTCATACATGCATATTATTACATATATATAATATGCAACACTTATATGACAGTTGCTTGTCTTATTGTCTCCTGCTTTTTAGCACAGAAACTGACCAATGTTTGCACATTTTATTTTACACTTAACAGGAACACTCCCCTGCTTTTTAAAACAATATCTAGTGTTTGGTTTACAAATTACTGTATAGTGTATGACTTGCTTGTTCTTGCCTCTTTCAAGATTACTTTTGACATCATGTCTAATGCTGCAAAAGAAGTACTCTACCTACAAGTATTTTAATACTTTAGTACCTAACACAGCACTGGCTTTCAGTTTCACAGTCAATTTTTTTTCATTTCCCCTCCCCAGAAGACCGGTTCATTTTTCTCTCTTATTATTTTGAGGTGAAAAAAAATCTGAAACAAGGATGACTGCTACTACTGCTAGCACTCTAAAACAAGATCCAGACACATAAAATGATAAATCATTTAAATGGTTAGAATTAATAAACAGAATGCTAATTTAATTAAAATGATAACACAAAACATTTGGAAATTTGGGAGGTAAGCCACTTTTTCAAAGCAAGAAAACAACAGTTAAAAAAACATTATTTTGCACAAAAATGAGGATGGTTCTAAGGCAAAATTTTACTTTAGTTTTGCGCAACAGTTTCACTTTCAGTTTGTGGTACAACTGTCAAATTACAGATGGGAGGGAGGTGTCTTTGCTCTTTGCTCCATTAGTAGTGTAGCTCGTAAAAGAAGTTCATGAATTACAAATTGTGTCATGCAATGGCAAATTCATGCAATAAACAAAGTTAATGGAAATGAAACTTGTTACTGTAGAACTTGTTAAGCACTATGTTATTTGTTACATTTACTGTTATTTTTATCACTAATAAAGTAATATCAAAAATTTAATCTAAAGAAAAACAAAACATGCACATTTTGGGGGTAAGCCTTTTTTCAAGTGACAAAACAACAGGTAAACAACAGTTAAACAGCAAAGAACATTTTTCCAAATAATGGTGACTGGACACCAACACAACACAACTGAAAGTGAAAAAGTGGATTACATTTTTATTTTTCACCATTTCACTGTTGTTTTGTCGCTTGAATTTGAAAAAGGGCTAACCCCAAAAATTTGCACATTGTGTATTTTGAATATTAAATAACCATTCTTTTTAACCTTTCATATGTGTGGACCTTTCATTAGAATGCTAGCAGTCATCCTTGTTTTGGGTTGTTGTTTTGTGTGTGTGTGGTCTTTTTGTTGTTGTTGTTTGTTTTTTTGTTGTTGTTTTTCAATTGCACTGATCTGTCAAGGATTTTGTTTTTGGTTTAATTTTGGGTACATATGACTTGTATGAGGTGGAATCTCTCTGTCTCAGAGACATAACTATACTATTACTATAATGTATTACTAAATTTTCATGAATACAAGTATTCCAGTAAGCATCACAAAATCTAATAAACTGCTGGAATTCTGATAATGTAGTAAACTCACATTTTATCTGACTGAAGAGCATTCTGAGTCTGATGGTTAAAAAAAAGAAGAAAGGTAGTGGTACTATTTCTTTTAGTAAATTTACAGTAATATTACACATGTATGCAAGATGTAGCTATGGCAAATCATATTAAAAATCTTTCCTTTTTTAATGCTGTGTCCGGCTGTAGCATTTATACTTAAAACTATATTGCTGTCAGGTGCCTGTGACCACCACGCTCATCAAATGACCGAAATGCCTCCATTCCATTTGATGCTTCTTACCATGAGAGACTGAGATGAATGAAAATGTTGTCAATAACAGTAATCCGAGGTGTCTGCGGTAATCCATTTACTCCGACACTGGCAGTCTGCTATCTGTGAGGAATCGAAACTTGAGGCAGCATTGGTAGTGGTACGAACGGGTAAAATCCACCAAAGGCAAAACACACAACTCCTGTCCTCGCCGTTCGAAGTAACTTTTCCCGACACAAAATACTCCAAAATGGCAAGAAAACACTTATCAAGTGAATATCCGTTTATCCGAAACGAAACTGCGTAATCCTCTTCGAAATTATCACCGGTTTTGAAACTGTTTCCCTCACAAAAAACTACACCACCTCATCTCTTCTCTCCCTCTCTTCTCTCGTTCAGTGGCAGTTCTGTTCAGTGCTCGAGTTTTCCGCGTCGTCTGCGCGCCTCCTTCAGCGAGAGAGAGGCTCTTGAATATGCATGAGCTATAGGGGCGGTAGAAAGATCGCGTTGCCTGGCAGCAAGTACACAAGGTTCCACGCCTTTCTCAAATTACAGCGCTGTACGACGTCTGCGTGTTTATTTGCTATGAACTGACAAGTGTCCCTTGTGGCATGGAGTTTCCGGACCAGCAAACACAACGAGGAACTACAATGTTTTGGCATCGAGCAAGTTGCACTGACTGACCTTTACCGAGCGTGAACCGGCCCTTTATTATTTTGTTCTTCAACAGGTGCTTCGGCAGCGCGCCTGTGTGTGGTTCTTTTCTTTTTCGTTTGTTTGTCTGCTTCTTTATTTGTTTATGTGCTGGTTTGTTCTCAGTTGCTGGTATGTTCGTTGTAGAGTGGTTTTTTTTTTTTTTTTTTTTTTTGTGGTGTTTTTTCAGTTTGTCTGGGTGGGGGGGGGGGGGTGACTCTGTGGGGGCGGGGGGGGGGGTGGTATTGTATTCTATGGGTTCGACTTAGTTTACTGCTTTCTTTCTTTCTTTTCTTTGTCAGCCGACTTAATCGGGATTCTTCTACACTTTGAAGTCATATAACCACGTGACGGTTTTATCTGGGTTTTCTTCAGTGTACCATTTAATTTCATGTCCTCATGACAATTGCGCAAACCTGTTTCTGGTCAAGACAAATTTTTATATTTTTCCCCTTTTGACATGCAATCAAGACATCCTGAATTTTTCTTCGTCTTCTTCTTCGTCGTCGTCGCCGTCGCCGTCGCCGTCTTCTTCTTCTTCTTCTTCTTCTTCTTCTTCTTCTTCTTCTTCTTCTTAACAACCTTAATTCTTCTTCTTCTTCTTCTTCTTCTTCTTCTTCTTCTTCGTCGTCGTCGTCGTCGTCGTCGTCGTCGTCGTCGTTGAGTGATCATTGTCATCAGAATCTTTCAACAAGGACTACCAGCGATGGTTCAGTAAGAAAAACAAAACGCACATGTGGTTTGGTTTGTTAGCGTTCTGGCCTCAGTTGAAACCCTGAGGTTCACCTAGTGTTGGGTGAGACGGTAACGTGTGCAACCCGCGTTTCCCAACACTTGTACTACATGTGTACTGTGGCGTAGTTACACTCAAGTTGTTCAAACTAAACGCTTAAATTAACAGGACCAAAAATCTGCAAATTTTCAACACATCTTGCATTATAATATAAGCGACGAAGAGACAAACAGACGCTTATTAAACATAACAGGTAAAACATGTTTATTCTT
>OY757541.1:44545360-44575360 GCA_963584105.1 Alviniconcha strummeri
AAAACGATTTGGAGTTACAATTTACAAGTTACACACACACACGCACGCACGCACGCACGCACGCACGCACGCACGCACGCACGCACGCACACACACACACACACACACACACACACACACATACACACACACAAAGCCGACGTCATGTGCTTGTGCCACAAACCAACAAACTGTGTGTGAAGTTCGCACTGTGTACAGGCCATAGCGTGCAACAAGATCTCACGCACGAGATAATCTGACACCACAGCTCCGAGAGGGTGGCAAGGGAGGTGGAGGAGGGGTGGGGGTGGGGGGAGGTAAGATAACGGCTAGGCGATCGTCATTAGCAGAACAAAATGTCTTGGTCCGATACACAGAAGGGAAAGACTAGCACTGAAGCCAGACGAACGCTCATTAAGTAAGTAAACATAGTGCTTAAAGTCCACAGAAACCATAAAGCTTATTAGGGACGGGGAGAAGGGGAGAAGGGGGTATGGAGGTAGGGGAGAGGGAGATTATATACCTATCGCTACACTGTCACCATCAGAATGATTTCTGCATTAAGGTGGGCAGCGATGAGAGCCATTATAATGTTTCATAACTGTGAGGGACAAAGTCACAATTAGTGTCCACAGACCACAACTTTTGAAGAGAAAGGAGAGCTGATGCGGATTCAAACCGAGGTCCCTCTGCTTACCAGCCTAACGCCTTACCGATAGGCCAAACCAGCTAAAACGAACGCTCATTCACACGAACACCAGTCATATCACCACCCCTGCAACAAGACAGCAATGGAAGGCAAATGTCTTTCCTCCACGTTCTCGGAAGATTTCATCGAATTCTAGTGGAGTCCACATAAAAACGCAGTAGTAGAAGAGTTGAATTTCAGCATCATGATATTCATTAATGTTGGCCATCACATCAGAAAAAAAAAGAAAAAAAAGTCAGCACATATAGTTATTCTAAACAAACCAACGTCCGTATCGAGTCACTGCACGTAAACAAGGAAAAGAAGAACCCACCAACAAATGTATTCCCCATACCCCCTTGAAACACATACACAAAATAACATCAAAGCAAGTATAAACTATAGACGAACAAGAGAGAGAGAGAGAGAGAGAGAGAGAGAGAGAGAGAGAGAGAGAGAGAGAGAGAGAGAGAGAGAGAGAGAGAGAGACTGGAGAGAGAGAGAGAGAGAGAGAGAGAGAGAGAGAGAGAGAGAGAGAGAGAGAGAGAGAGAGAGAGAGAGAACTCGAAAACTTTATTTTACAAGGACTGTAGTTTAGGTTCAGTCAAAAACCTGTCTTAACAACTAGTCCTTGCTAAGCTACTGGTGACGAGATATCAGATTGCAGGCATTATATATATATAGACAAATAAACAAGGCTCTCTATGACTCCTGTGCACCGCACCGTGCAGGAAGGATTTAGTATGGTGTCATTTAGAGAATGTATAACAAAGTTCAAGCATGTTTTTTAGTGGAAACGTTTTACAAACGTAAAACGTTTCACTAAAAAACATGCTTGGACTTTGTTATACATTCTACATATATATAGGCATGAATGAGTGAGTGAAACGTTATGCATGAGAATTTCCACACAAACATAGCGTGTTCAGAGAGAGAGAGAGAGAGAGAGAGAGAGAGAGAGAGAGAGAGAGAGAGAGAGAGAGAGAGAGAGAGAGAGAGAGAGATGCAGCATTACACACACACACACACACACACACACACACACACACACACACACACACACACACAGATAATCTGACACCACAGCTCCGATTGGGTGGCAAAGGTTACATACACACACACACGTGCAATTTCCCTCAACATCTTTATTCAAAAACTATAGTAGCTGCTTTACATCAACACAAAGTGCAAACTGTGAACATGTCCAACGTTCCAAAAGTAGCCAATTTCATCACACATTCTTTCCCAGTCACATCTAGCAGACAGAACACAGTTCTTTTCTGTTCTCCAGCACGGCCACTTCACAGTGCGGCAGTGGTGACTGGGGACATTCTTAACAATCCTCAAACTAGGCGGTGGGTACTGGGGGCCGCGTTGGCAGTCGAAGGTCAGCACCCTGGTGCAAGTACAAGTCCTGGTGGCTGCATTGGAAGTCCAGGGTCAGCACTGTTGAGTCGAGGGGCTGCACACACTCCGAACATCGCTTTCCGGCACCTTCCTCCAAGGAAGGATGTCGTAAACAAGTGCTTGGAGTTTGGGGGCTGCATTGTCAGTCAAGGGTCAGCCCTATCTGGGTTCAGGTCGCTGCACTGGCAGTCCAGGGTGGTTGCACTGACAGTCAACTCAAGGGCCACCATCCCCATATGGGTCCAGAGGGTTGCAATGACAGTCAAGGGTCAGCACCCCTACAGTCAAAGGTCAGCACTAGTATAAGGGTCCAGAGGACTGCACTGACAGTCACGGGTCAGCAACAGCGGGCTGCACTGACAGTGACGATCAACACCAGAAGGCTGCACTGACAGTGACGATCAGCACCAGAGGGCTGCACTGACAGTGACGATCAGCACCAGAGGGCTGCATTGACAGTGACGATCAGCACCAGAGGGCTGCATTGACAGTGAGGGTCAGCACCAAAGGGCTGCACTGACAATGAGGGTCAGCACCAGAGGGCTGCATTGACAGTGAGGGTCAGCACCAGAGGGCTGCACTGACAGTCACGGATCAGCACCGACACTGAGGGTCATCACTCCTATATGGATCCAGATGGCTGCACTGACAGTCACGGGTCAGCACCAGAGGGCGGTGTTGACAGTCAAGGGTCAGCACCAGAGGGCTGCATTGACAGTCATGGGTCGGCACTCCTATATGGGTCCAAAGGGCTGCACTGACAGTGAGGGTCAGCACCAGAGGGGTTGCACTGACAATCATGGGTCAGCACCAGAGGGGTGCACTGACAATCAGGGGTGAGCACCAGAGGGCTGTGTTGACAGTCATCGGTCAGCACCAGAGGGTGGTGTTGACAGTCAAGGGTCAGCACCGGAGGGACTGCACTGACAGTCCAGAGGCTGCATTAATAGTCACGGGTCAGCACTTCCCACATGGGTCCAGAGGGGCTACACTGACATTCCAGAGGGCTGCAATGGCAGCCTGCACTCCTCTTTTTAGATCACTTGTTTTGAAACATTTCCTTTCAAATTTCAAGTATGGCCCCCTGACCAGGGACCATCCTCTCTTAAGACCACTTGTTCTGGAACCTCTCCCTTTGCACATTTCTATCAACAATTATCCCTCAGCCTTTTAAGGCTGTTTACGTTAGCCTTTCAGGGTGGTCTTAAGAGTGGGGCTCTGGTGTACATGCTAGATTACGCAAACCATACATTTTCAGCATTTCACAAAACATTTTCATTCATTGGAAGAAACAATCCACACACAAATAAAATCACATCATCACTCGGGGGACGAAAAAATCATTAAAAAAAAAATCACACCACTCATGGAACAAAACAAAACAAAACAAAAAGGAACAAAAAAGCCACACATTTAATCAGAGGCCACTCATTTCATTGCTACTCATTCACAAAGACAAACTGTCAGCTGCCCTTTTCTTCTTTCCAGCCATGAACCTTCTTTCAGAGATGTGCATTTTAATCTTCTCTGCTAGATGCTATACACAGACTATAAGTTATGATTCTATTTGGTTTATATTTGTGGAAGGCAGAGTACAATTATGAAAAATCAGTGCATGTGTCCCAGACATTGTAAAAAAATAATACCTTGCTCCCCCCCCCCCCCCCCCCCCCCCAACCAAAAGAGAAGAAAAAAAGAAGAAGAAAAAAAAAAAAAAAAAAAAAAAAAAAAGAAGATAAAAGATGCAACAACCAACAACCTCCATAAACAAACAAACAAAAAACAAACAAAACAAAAACCCACTATGGAACAGCAAACAACACCCCACTGACCCCAGACAAACACCTTGCACACATAAGCAGAGAGAGCACATCTAAGTTGCTTTTTCATAACAAATCTTTTGCAAAAAAGCTGTTTAGTTACATGAAGTGTTTTATATATATATGCTCTCAAAGTCTCATGCAATAAAGTAGTTAACAAACTTTATATGTTCTATTGACTCAGCTCAGGAAAGTGTTAAACATGTCTAAAACTTTTAAGCCAGGCAATAAAACTTCACACCATATCAGCACCCATTCACAAAGAGAACGAATCTGGAACCACCTCAGCCACAGGCATTGACAATCACAGACACTGTATGCAAATGATCATAAATATTGGTTAGATTATTAAGAATAAAAAATCTTATGAGCTACCTCCTTGTTCAATTATTATGAAAGGATGCTGAGCTCAAAAAGGATTACTGAAGAAGATTATGCAACAATAAACAAATGTACATGCAAACATTGCAGACAGACAAGTTGCTGTGGTTATATACAGCTTATTAAAACCAAGGATAGATATCCAGCTAGGAACCCATGAGTGGAGTGAATGTGTGCAAAACAGATAGAGAAAGAGAGAGAGAGAGAGAGAGAGAGAGAGAGAGAGAGAGAGAGAGAGAGAGAGTATGTGTGTGTGTGTGTGTGTGTGTGTGTGTGTGAGAGAGAGAGAGAGAGAGAGAGAGAGAGAGAGAGAGAGAGAGAGAGAGAGAGAGAGAGAGAGAGAGAGAGAGAGAGAGAGAGACAGAGACAGAGACAGAGAGACAGACATAGTATGTGTGTCCATGTGTGTGTGTGTGTGTGTGTGAGAGAGAGAGAGAGAGAGAGAGAGAGAGAGAGAGAGAGAGAGAGAGAGAGAGAGAGAGAGAGAGTCACATAAGCACCTGTTTATAAATGTGTGCATGTGAGCATATGTGTCTATGAGTGCCTGTGCACCTGTGTAAATTTACAAGCACTGATGGAGAAAATGGTTGTAATGTGTAACTAATGTGTAACTGTAAGAATGAAAACCTACTCAACAATTGACAAACCTTCAAACAAATGATTTCATTTACACCGAGACTGCATAAGCCACCTGTGTGAAAAACAAATACAGGTGAGTTTTGTGGCAAGCAGAGCAAGAAGCTGAATTACTAACAAGAAGCATCAAGTCT
This sequence comes from Alviniconcha strummeri, assembly GCA_963584105.1. Classification (NCBI taxonomy): domain Eukaryota; kingdom Metazoa; phylum Mollusca; class Gastropoda; family Provannidae; genus Alviniconcha; species Alviniconcha strummeri. The sequence goes on from OY757541.1 coordinate 44,550,406, forward strand.
TGCCATTTTCATTTTTCAAAAAGTCTGATTCACCAAAAGAATCTTTGTTATAATTACGTTAATTATTGGACAACTTTTACCCTGATCTTTTTGCTTGTTGTTGTAGCATAACTTTGCAGTTTTACTATTGGCATAATAATATATGAATGTACCTGGCACCATGATACATTCCACATGTAATAACCTTGTCACTTGGCAATATATTTGTATACTGTTCAAAAAATGTTTCCCTTGAAAAGACCCAGACAGCTAACTGGGTGCACATATGAATCAATTATTTTACTGATGAAAATATAAAATTCTGCAGTAAACAGAAACAAACAAACGAAAAGACAGTTGGCATGCAGTCTCACAGTAACAGGTTTGGCTGTTAACACAAAAATTCTGTAGCACCATTTTTACTCACCACATGATTCAACCATACACAGTCCACTACCATACTGTGACAATCTTATTTGCCAGTATGCAACTTTTGCCAGTAACAAGAACTTCGTCTTCAAAAACACTGTACACATGATTCTTTAAATAATCATTTGCAGCTAAATTGTAGTACTGCAGTGGGTAGATATAATGGGTAACCCTAAGCGTGGGTATTAGATACATACTACCAACATTCAAGCAAGTTCAGAACCTTTTTCCATGGTAGCAGATCTTGCTTTCTGTGGATTAGAAATCAATGGAGTGTATTGATCTGGACATGAGTATATGCATTTTTCATGACTTGATTTCTTTATTGTTCTATCCTGGTTGCAAAATCGGGTTGTTTTCTGACTGAACTGTCGAAGAGAGATAACTTGTTTTTTCAACATATGTTCACAAGAATCACGTTACCTCCCCTGAACGATGATACGGAAACAAAAGCATAACGCACCCAGTAATAAAATCTGCATCCACATAATTAGATAAATTATAGTTCATTTCAAGCATAACGTTTTTACATGTTTTTTTTTACAAATCCACAATACATGAGTAACAATTTTGTTGTGATCACATTTGTTTGAAAACAAAACAAAAACCAGTAACAACAACTTATGCATATTTATATACATGGCCAAGACAGAGTAGTGTGAAAACATTTAGAAATAACAAACCATCCAATAAGAAGTATATAAGTAAACATCAGACATGTCACTTCAATCTAAAGTAATGTTAGATTTTAATGTTACACCTAGCTCAAAACAGTAAAATGACACTAGCTCAAAACAGTAAAATGACACTAGCTCAAAACAGTAAAATGACACTAGCTCAAAACAGTAAAATTACACCTAGCAAAACAGTCTTCCCTGCTGGTAGAAGAGATCAAAATAAAAACTTGAGACACCCAAAACATTTTGGCCATGGCCATGAACCTGCTGTTGTAGTATTACTGTTGGGGTGAGCCGGTTGGGCCTAGCGGTAATGCGTTAGGCTGGTAAGCGGAAGGACCTCGGTTCGATACCGTTTCGGCTGTCCTATCTCTTCAAAAAGGTTGTGGTTTGTGGACACTGTCTTGTAACTTTGTCCATCACTTCCTACTGAAACATTAAAATGGCTCTCATCGCTGCCCATCTTAATGCAGGAATCATTCCGGTGGTGACAGTGTAGCGATAGGTATATAATCTCCCTCTTCCCCCACCTCCATACCCCCTTCTCCCCGTCCCTAATAAGCCTTATGGTTTCTGTGGATGTTAAGCACCATGTTTACTTACCTGTTGGGGTGGGGGTGGGGGAGGCGGTGGGCATGGGAGGAGATGATGAAATTACTGCACACCTGTTGGGGTGGGGGTGGGCAAGGAGATGATGAAATCATTGCACGCATACTTTCCTTTGTTATTCCTAACACTCCAACTTTCTGGGCCTGCCTCAATCTGTGTGTGTGTGTTTGTGTGCGCATGCATGTGTGTGCGTATGCATGCATGTGTATGTTTCTATGTTAGAGAGGTGGGGTGGGAGTGGGTGGTGGGGGGGGGGGAATATTGGATGACAAATTTGTGTATTTTGATGTTGGTTGTTTCAGCTTGATTGTGAAATGTAAGTGACCAGGGCTCACTTGAGAAAGGGTGCTATAAGATTGCACTATTATTATTATTTAGAATGGCAGGGAAGACAAAGCAACTAGTGGTGTATAGTAACCCCCCCCCCACCCCCCAACCTTGTGTTTAATATGTGTTCTGTGTAAAAATGCTGAATTAAAAGGAAAAAAATAATAAAGGAGGAGAACAAAGAGGCTGTTGGCATCTTCTGTTAGGACAGCTGATTATGACATTTGGCGTTCCTGTTAGGTACATCTGGGCTGTGGTGGACATAGCAAATTACTCACAGACCCAATGTTATATATAATTATTTGATCATGATATAATATCAGTCAGGCATTTTAAAACACAATAGTATTTATTTATTTTTTGATCTCTTTTATCTTAAGAAAATCAAGTTTTGAAAAGGCTACAGAAAATCCTACAGAAACTGAAGGTACAGTACATTTCAAATACAGTTGTAAAGCATGCACAAACAAAAACATTTGGTAAGCTGTCTGAAAGCATGACCCTTGTTTTAGTTCAATCCACAGTTTCTCACCGAAGACACAGCCAAGACTTGTTACTTCCTATAACATATATATATCCTCTCACGGCTTGATTACTGCCATCATCTCCCTATGGGTACACTTAAGTCTGTCACCCAACCTCTCCAGAAAATTTAAAACTTTGCTGCAACACTCGTTCTCTTGGCACCCTGCCATCACCACTCAACGCCTCTCCTGGAAAAACTACACTGGCTTCCCATTTCAGAACGTATGAATATAAAGTTGCTTGTGTGCATTTCAATGCTCTAAATGGTTCTGGTCCTGCTTACCTCTCTAACACTCCATCTTGTACACTACACTCTTCTTCTGACACCTGCATGCTGAAAATCCGACAATACCAATGCAGGACTCATAGCTTTCAGAATTTCTGTTACTTTGGACCCCACATGTGGATTCATTCCCACAAGACCTTGGACACTGCTCAAGCCTATTGTCTTTTAAAACCAAATTGTAAACTTTATCTTCTCACAGTACTTCCATCTAACTAACACCAATACCCAGTATTTGCTACAGTGTGTGTGTGTGTGTGTGTGTGTGTGTGTGTACGTGTGTGCGTGCATGTGTGTGTGTGTGTGTGTGTGTGTGTACGTGTGTGCGTGCATGTGTGTGTGTATACAGATCAAGGTCATGGATGTATAACTGGTTTGAATTCATTGCATTTATTTTTTTGCTTTATATAATACACTATCAGTTTATGAAAATTCCATTACTAGGACTTTGCTCTACATGTGTATCAAATACTGTGTTTAAATATCAATATGTATCATGTGAGCACTCAGGACGTTGATATGCACATGATAAATGTACATTATTATTATTGTTTCATACACAGTATCTTATATTTACATATATATGTACATAAATAGTAGTTTATTTTGGAACATTAACCCCTTCACTGCCCATAGGACATCAAATGTCTTTAGCAAAGTGCATTTGGTTTGCCTGTAGGATGTCAAATGACACACTGCTTGAATTAAGACAACTTGTGTTCTTGGTCCTGCTGAACAAAGTTCTCAGAATTGACATTTACTGTGAGCTTGTATTTAACCTCTCAGCAAAACTGTTTCTCCAAGGAGATTGGCACCAGTGCTGTAGACTCTTGGGCAGAGAAAGGGTTAAACTCTCTTTTCCACTTGTTCTGTTATTTGTTTTATCCTCTTCATGCTTTAATGCTTAACAGGCAGACAGAACACACTTCATCAAAAATGTCAGAAGGGCAGCGAAAACTTCATGAAGGACAGCACCAAGGCTGGGAAAAGGTTAACTCTTTCCCTGCCCCTTTGACAGCATAGGAGACCTTGATGAAGTGTTGTCTGTTTGTCCCCGAGACCTCATGGGACATCCTGTTCAAATTCTTAACTTTTCAACAGAACTGTGGTGAAGCAAACTTGATTTTTTTTTTTTTTAAATGAACATTTCTGGTTGGCTGAATCCATCTGGGGGACACTTTTTTCTCTCCAAGAAATTGAATCAGAAGCACAAATTTATTGATAGGGAAAGGGTTAAAAAAAAAAAAAAAAGCACCAAAAAAAAAAAGCACCCCCCCAAAAAAAGCATTTGACCTCTGTTTCTTGTGAGCATTATCCTGTTAATCTCATTTACGCTTATTGTACATCAAACTTGTCATTTTGCTTGTATACTTGTGCATGCAAAGTGTCACAGCACTAAGCAGAAATATAGCTTTCTTCTCTTTCTCTTCCTAGAAGTAGAATAGTAAAAATCAGTGACAGACACAATTTAATAAATATAATAGAGAAAAAACTTGGGGGGGGGGGGGGGGGGAGGAGAGTGAGTGAGTGAGAGAGAGAGAGAGAGAGAGAGAGAGAGAGAGAGAGAGAGAGAGAGAGAGAGAGAGAATCCCTATAAGAACATCAAAATAAGGAAAGGAACAGAAGATGAATCTCCACTGCTCTGTTGCAAAAAGGATATATATATGTCAGATCCTACAACTGCAATTCAGACACACATAATTTATGATATCAATAATTCCAGTTTGGTTTTCCTAACAATACTATTAAGGTACTATAGTGACAGTGGAAACAATCCCAAAACAACAATAAAGAACAACAACCAACCAACGAAAAAAGCACAGTATCAAAAGCCAATGGCAATGGCACCAACAGAACAAGAAAATTACAACAGCCTTAAGGTGGGTGGACCTCAATATAAAACATCTTGAAAACGCACATACAGTTGTCCTGAGATGACCCTGGCTAGTGGCAGGACATAAAAGGCCCTACACTACTTAGACCTTACTGTTCAAGGGACATCATTATAAAAAAAAAGAACACTAATGGCCTTAATATTACTTAGGTATAATTTGTTTGTGTTTTTGGATGTATCGGGTGCCTGTTTCTAAGTTTCTCACTTCATCGAAAGTAGCATGCAAACAGTGAAAGAACTCCATACACTGTCCAGTTGTACTACAATGGATACCCACCATTCAGAAACTTCTTTACAACTTAGGTAAGTAGCACATCATACCCCTTCCAATGCGCTATATTGAGGTCCACCTGTACATGCATATAATCATCATGCATCATTCTGGACTGGCTGCTAGTCCGACCAGGTGATGCTGTATGCTGCAAAACACTCCTCCAACAGGATGGCTGTTGTCGCATGGTTGGCTTTTCCGTACGCCTGAAAAATGAGATGGTCACTCCATTCAGGGAATGTCACTAAGCATACTAAGGCTAAGCATACTTGGCTAAAATCTTCACACATCATTGTGACACAGTATCATTTTAATAACCTCAAACAGTCACAGACATGAAAGTCTAAAAATCATTCCCCAGAAAAATAAAGGTAACTCTCACCTGGCATGCATATAAACACAAGATACATAAACTCCAACAGAGGCTCATCCTCAGAAGTACATCCTCAGTTGTGGAGTTTATGTACCTTGTATTTACACACATGCTAGGTGAGAGTTATCATGGACAACTCGGGTCTTAGTTGTTGTATTTGTGTTACCTATTTTGAGCGTTAATTAACTCCCTTGTGTGTTGAGAAGGTGACCAAGAAAAAATAAACATGGCTAGACACAACAAAAAAGAGAAATCTCTGCCAGGTAAAAACATCTGGTTGGGTCACCTGTGATTTACCGAAGACCTCAATGGATTTGTCATCAGGATCGTGCTTGATTTGTCCACCTCCCACACACTCACAGCTGATACCATCTACCTCGAGGTTTGCATCAAGATAGTCGTATATGTCCGCTGCAAAAAGTCAACCAATGTGATTAAATTCTCACAAAGATATAAATTATACTTTACACACCACTACCAACAAATGAAGAGGCACAGGAAATGGCAGCAGTGGATGACCTATACTGAATGAATAAAATCACGTCAGTTGTTTTAAAAGCAACTTGAGAGTATTATATTAGTTACTGTGAATTGAAATCTTGGTGGAACCTAAACAAAAAGAAATCCCCCCCTCCCCCTGTTTAACACTAACAGTATTTCTATTCTTTTCCCAACTAATATTAGGACCCAGTTTCTGCTACAGTCATTGTGTGTGTGTGTGTGCACGCGTGCGTGTGTATGTGTGTGCATGCATGATACAGATCAGTGTCGTACACACTGTGGTTTGTGTGTATGTGAGGTCTTTTCCCAATATCAGTACCCAGTTTCTGCTAGTCATTGTGTGTGTGTGTGTGTGTGTTGTTTTGGTGGGACTGTGCTCTGATACGTGTGTATAGAATATCATATTTAGGTTAATATCCCACTCCAGGCACAGCTTTCCAGCACCTTCCTCCAGACTCTGCCAGATTTAGTTACGCCACTGAAGAGGCACTCTTTATCTCCATGCAGCTGTCCACCAATGCAGTCAGCGCCCTCCGAAAGGTTCGGGTACTAATATGACTGTAGAAGCAACCTAGCACCAAAGCACGCACGTATTTATAAAACATGAGACGCATCCACCCCGGGTTAAAAAAAAAGAAGAGTTCTGTCTTGATTCAAATGACTGTGGTTTTATTTGTGCTGGTACAAACTTTGTTGGCGGCTATAAATGACACGTCTTGTTTTATTTGAGTCACTTGTAACAAATTTACTACTGTTTGAGTGCCAACAAAAAACTGCTTGTTAGCTGACAGTTTTCTGGACCCTATGGCATAACTAAATACGGCAGAGGTTGAAGGAAGGATGTCATAAACCAGTGCTTGGAGTTTGGGTTAATATGTCATGTGAGCACTCAGGGTGTTGATGAGCGCATGATAAATATATATATAATATGTACATTATTATTATTCAGCTGTTGCAACACCATCCAAAATATGCAACTTTTTCCCCCTTCTTTTTTTCCTATCATCAAGAATAGTTTAAATGCTTCCAGTTGTGAAGAAAAGCTAGCTAAGTAGGTTGTGGGGGGGGGGGGGGGGGGGGGGGGGGGGAGGGAAGGGTACATATTATGCTAGAGGGAACTAATCAATGTTTTACAATTTCCTTTACTTTACTTTATTACTTCCCTTGGATTGCTGTGGAGTTAAATAAAAAGAAAAAAAAGCTAACTTTTTGTTTCGACTGATTTTAAAAATGTGATAAACAAGTACTATCATAATAAAACAGGATAACAACCAAAAATAAGATAGCAAGGATTAGGTCAGCACCATTCTTGTAGCTTCAGTAGTTTTTTTCAAGCTGTGACGAAAATTTGCTCACTTAGTATTCATATAATACTATTATTAACAATGGGGGATGAGAAGGAAAGGCAGCTAAATATTATTCACTGAGGCTTTGCAAAATTTTGGAAGTAGAAGCCAAAGGGGGGATCGGAGGCTGACAAACCCTCTCTTTATATTTTTACGATTTCTAACATGCAAGAAACAGTCTGAACACCCACAGTTCCTTAACCAACCACCAAAAAACTAAGATAAAGGGGAAAGTTGCTGCTTAAACTGGGATCAAAACCTACAACCTCTGGTTCCTTAGTCTTTACCACTTGGCCACACCACCCCTTGGTTAGATTTTGGGCTGGACACATTTCACTGATCCAGCTGGCTTACCATGAAACAGGGCATTTGCAGTCCCACGCACAATCAGCTTGCAGTCATTGACATTGTTTCCCTCATAGATTTTACACAGGATGTACTTGAAAGTTCCGTGCTGGTCGATCTGTACTGTTGGCACCTGGGCCAGTTTGGCGTTGACTGGAGCTGTTATACCTGGCATGGTGTCAGGTAAATTGTATCACAGTGCCAGCACAAAAAGCACTTCCTTTCTTGTAATTGTATATTGTGTTTGCAGCCAGCTTCTTTGATCAGACCATGCTGCAGTTGGGAAGATTGTACAAAGGAAGTAAAAACACACACACAAAAGCCCTACTGTAACTGTGTCAGACACTGGTCTAAAGCTGGTCCTGGTCTAAACCGCAGATTGGGCCTGTACACTTGTACACCTTCTGCCAAGAATCCTAGTCCTTGTTGTCAAACTGTGACATAAATCGATACGCAAAGCACGCATTACAGCAACACAACTTAACCTTCTACCAATTTATGGTACAATGGTCTACGGCTCCTCAATGGCACTCTTTCGTCAAAGGAGAGGTGGGCAAGACGATGACGGAAATTGTTCACATTACAACCATCAACCTTTGCAAAGCACAACAGACGACCGAGACAGCTCGAGAGGCAAGTGTCTTCTTTCAGTTGTTTTCTCCGTTAAATCGCTATCAGCAAACATCACACATCTTCACTTGGTGCCATCGTTCAATAATAATATCACTAGAACAGAGACTGGAAATGAGAGACGCAGAAATCTAGCAGGAATCTTCGAGCGTTCGTTGTTCCAAATGTCACAGCGATGTTGTTTTGGCTCATAGTCAAATCGAGGTGCACGAAGGGATTTCCCGTTGCGCGATGAAAACGAGGCTCGGGGGGGATTCCCTCTCGGGAGAAGTCATTGCTGCTGTGGAAAGCCAGCGAAGACTGTTCTGCAAAGACGATGAAAGGAGGGCGGAACTTGTTTTACGCCAAGTCAGTCAGGACGGTTATATCACGGCGAAGACGGACGACGGAGAATAAAAAGGGGGAGTGTTATTGTTTGAGAAAGAATGGCACTTGTGCATTTAACCACAAATGTTACACATTTTCTATCCTGGTATCAGTTTATTTCTTGGCTCCTGGCAGTGAAGTATATTGACGTGTCGGTTACACCAGTCAATAGTAATCTATTATTCTAAAGCATGTTCCGACTTTTTGCCCTCACAACTTGTGAGAGGGCAGACCAAAGTAACTTTGCAAAACCACTCCCGAGAAAAACAAAAGAAAAGCCAAGAAAAGAAAAACAAAACAAACAAAAAAAGGCCAAAAACTCTGGAATACAATATTACTTTCTCAAGTAGAGCAATCAACGAACATTAGTCATTTGAATGCAATTGCAATTCTGTAAAAATAAAGAATTCAAAACTTGCTTGAAGATGCTATCCTTTTCAACACATCTGTACCTTCTAAATAAGAAGTGTCCAAATGTACATGTGATAAATATCCGCGAAATGATTTTTTTTTTCTGTTTTGGTTTGATCACACCAAAGATCTGGTCATATACTGGGGGTTTTTCTTCAGATTTTTTTTTTTTTTTTTTTTACTTTAATGTTTTTTTGTGTGCATTTTTCTGTATAATGCAAAATGGTCACACACACCCAAAAAAAAAAAAGAAAAAAAAAAAAGGCAGCAGCCTACTTTTCAAAACATTTTTTGGTAAACAACTGGCAACAAGGTTTAAAACAGAAATTGTAACTGGTAAATGAGGAACATACTAAATTCCTGAATACATACATCAGTGGTGGAAACAACCAGTCAAGATCAAGTTAATTTTTTATCTTATGGAACTTGCTGTGGCTTTCTGGCAAGGCCATATTCACCCCCAAAAGGGAAACTGGAGCCAGTGTCAACTTATTCTTTAACTCCTTTAAGAAATGTTTATGACCATCAAAAAATTCTCAGCAATTTTGTTCCCATAGAAAATTCCCCAAAAATGATTTTTGTGTGTGAGAATGTTGAAATTTTATAATGGTTAAGGAATGGTGTCAGATTTTGTACTGCAAAATATCTCACTGGATGTCTCTGTATGGAAAACAACCACTGACAGTAAGCCAAAATAAAAGACAGGGTGACTTAACAAAACTCAAACTTTGCATGCAATTTCACCGACCATTTACTGCAAGCAAAATTGGTAAATGTCAGACCATTTGGTCCAACATCAACATCATACGGCCATGATGCTTGCTTCAGAATGTGACTTGATGTGAAAGAGTACCTATCTGAACCCAAAATATTGTTCCATCTACAACAATGCCTGGGGCACTATTTGAAACAAACAATGACAGCTAGCTGTGGAAGCTGTAATTCATTTCTGAGACAGCATAACCAACTCAGTTTGAATGACATCCACTTGTATCACAAACTTTAATTCTGTGTAGACAGCCACATGCCTCCTGTGTTTGGCAAATAAAATACTCTTCTTGTCTTCTGCCCAGGGGGCCTAGCTGTTGTACAACTGCACATGTTCATGCATATTATATATCACATGTCCATCTCACAGCTTTGAAAATTCAGTGCTGTCAAACTCTACCAAACTTCGAACAAAGGACATCACCGGAAGTAGTAAACAATAGCGGAAACAAGGCTACAAGTCTCACAAGAATCCCATTCCTATTCCTAAAACAAAAACTTGACAGACTTAAGCAGGACAAATTTCAGTGTGTGGCTACTGATTGAAAGGTATGAGACAAATTAAAAAACACCAACAGAATATTACACTACATATTTGCATGCAATTTTATTTGATAGTACAGCTCAGACATAGTTTCTATACATGCACCACAAAATACACATACATTTCACAACTGCACAAGAAACAAATGATACACATGCTCATTGAATTATAAAAAATATATTTTACCTGTCAAAATTTGATACTGCAACATTCAAGTCAAAGTAAAGCAAAGAAGCAAAGCAAAGAAGTAAAACAAATAAAAAAAAATAAAAAAACCCAGAAAAAGCAGCAAGTGCACCTGGGAACACAAAAGAAAGAAAAAAGAAAACTACACATTTTGTGTTTGTTCATCACAGCGACTGAAGCAGCATAAGCTAAATGAATACAGACCATAACAATTTTGTTCGATGCTTAACTCTTTCATCCCTGAAAACCGCTACAGCGGTTGAGAGAATCTTTCCCTTCATTCCTGAGAACCTCTAGGCAGGCATAAACACTCCCTTCCTTCCGGCTGGCCACTGCAGCGGTTCTGCCTTTGAAATCCCCGCCTATCTGTCACATGGTCAGCACGTCAGTTCCCCCTGGCCAGTGTAACGGGACCTGAGGAATGTTTTGATAAGCCGCACAATGCTTTCATTAGCTGTGCCTGGCCACTGCCAGATTGTGGGAAAGTGTCCAGTGCACAAAATGTGTCCATTTCTAGGGATGGGGTTAGTGTATTCTGTACAGCTGGAAAGTGTCCAGTGCACAAAATGTGTCCATTTCTAGGGATGGGGTCAGGGTGTTCTGTACAGCTGGAAAGATGGCAGGGGATGGGGTTAGGGTGTTCTGTACAGCTGGAAAGGTGGCAGGGGATGGGGTCAGGGTGTTCTGTACAGCTGGAAAGGTGGCAGGGGATGGGTACAACGACAGTGACCGGTTCTCTGGTGATGATGTTTATGACAATCTGGGCGAAAATGATTTTGATCTGTTTGAACTGACAGAAGAGGAGAGAGCAGAGCTTGCAAATGCATTTAAAGATGATAGTGAGAGTGGTGATGAATTGGATGATGAAAACCTGCCATTGTTTTTTACTCAGCCACGTTTTAAGTGGACAGGTGGGGGACACTGCTGTGACACGAGACATACCTCTGATGTCCAGTGCAGATGTGTACAGAGACATAGTAAATATAGTTGTACAGAGTTACGGTGGAAACATTGTGTGTATATATGATAGAAACGGCGCATGGGTTACACTAAAATGAAACAATCATACTGTGAACTCATACTTCCTACTCTTGTGCAAACCGTCACCTTTTCATCACCATTTCAAGGACACAGACAATGTGACAAACATAATTTCTGGAGACAGTTTCTATGTGGATGTTATCTGGGACATCAGACTGTAAGTAGGGAGCATGCTCCATTTCTCTTGGCATGTTCTGTGGGCCTGCAAATGTTGGTTTTGTCTGTTTGTCTTAAAAAGGGTATGTGTCACCTTTATTTGCACCTGTGTGTCACCCTCCTGGTGACAGTGACTCTGAAAGTGTGACCATTGCCTTCTGACTTCATTTACCTACACAGCGATAAACAGGTTGCCATGGTTTTACTAAGAGCTTGCAGACACAGATGACTCAAACCCACATACCCTCTTTCACAGATTTTTTCCTTATGAAAACCCAGGAATGAAAGGACTGTTATGTACATAGGAACATAGGAATAAGGGGAAGTAATGCCAAATAGGAAACAGGGATGAAAGAGTTAATTGCAAACCATGTGAGCTGAACTTAATATTGACTGCAGACGATCACAAGTTCCTTCAGTGTTTTATCAGTGCTAAGCAGAAACAATGTGAGCTGAACAAAATGTATGCAGGTGGTGACAACTTTGCTCAGCACTACTAAATGACACTAGAGGATTTTTTTTCAAAAAGAAACACAAATTTGTTCACTTTTTTTTTAACTTTCTAAGTAACAGCGCCCTCATCGATTGGCTGCTGTGAATTGCTTTTCGTCTCAAAGATGATAGCACCACACAGCCAGGCCCCGTCACAAGCTGTACATTACAGTATGTTTCGAATGCTCTACAAACCAGAATATGTTGTACTAAGTTTGCTAAGTTTGAAGTGTTGTAGCTTTGTGCATTGTGTGTGCCTGTGGGTGAAATGAAGCATATCTGAGAAAGGCAGCAAAGAGTTAACATTTATCAGACAGGATAAAATCAATCAATGAGTGAAACTGAAATGTCAGATCTGTTGTGTTTCTTCAGCACTGCTAAAAAAGGCATGTGCAGAATGCAGACTATGGACACAGTTTTCGAAATTTGTGAAGTGAAACCAATACACCTATGTTCCGCCAACAACAGATAAAATAAAAAATTATCTGTATTAATCAGTCTTAACACCATCACAGGGAAAACAAATGTATTTCCCCCCTTCAAGTTTCCTATGAAAGCTGTAGGAATGTTTGCCAAACATGAATGGAAATAACAGAGCAAAGTAGACAAATTTCGTGTGTACATAAAAAAGTCTTGAAACTGGTAAGAAATGCCAAACAAGTAGTAAGTCATTAAATGTTTCATGCCAGAAGCAACAAAATATTCACATTAGAAGTGGTCCAAATTACCTTATTTTTTTCTCTCCTCTCTCTTAGTAGTCACACCGTCCTATCAGCTTTACAATGCTGAGTGCAAGAGCTAGTCAAACAAAAAACCTAACTGGTATATATATATGGCCATTTAAAACATAAAGTTTAAGGTTCTTTTCTGAAGGATTCCATTGCACTAGATGAAAATCAAGTGTGTGTTATTGTAGCAGTGGGGGTTATATATGGGAGAGAATTTATGGGTGCATCTGTGTGTGTGTGTGTATGTGTGTGTGTGTGTGTGTGTGTGTGAGAGAGAGAGAGAGAGAGAGAGAGAGAGAGAGAGAGAGAGAGAGAGAGAGAGAGAGAGAGAGGTTTATCTTTACATCTTTTAAAACATATAATATATTCAATCGGTGTACATATCCAATGGCAAACATTACTCTTGCACTTCGAAAAACACTTCAACAGACAATAATCTTTTAACATCACAGATAATCCACCAAGTTTCATGACCTAGTTCAGTGGGCATGCTATTACTGCACTGACCTCAACATCAAACAGAGAACTCACTGTCTCTCTCAGTAAATACAAATCTCAACATCCAATTCACAAATACTCTGTCAAGTCAATGCCAGACTTATAAGTGATTTAGTCATGATCCTTTCCTGTTTAGGGGGTTGGGACTCACTGGGGCACAGCAAAGGGCAATTAATAGTCCACAGTTGGGAAATTCGCAATTTGAAAGTGAACAGCAAAAGCTAAAAAGGTGACAAAGACAAATCTTGCAATAACAATGAGAAACATCAGCTCGAAAAATTTGATTTAGCATACCCCTAAATATTTACAAGAACACATTTGGTGCTTGCATATATATAAAATATGCAGTCTTAGAATATAGCAAAGACTGACAAAATATACAGATAGCAGTGTCAGCGACCATGACAATTTATCAAATCAATAAATCAACAGTACTTTCAACTGCAATTATTTATCTTTTAAGGTGGATCATGTTCTTTGCATCTGCATTTGCTCTAAGCACTTCCAGGAGTTATTTTTGATCTGAATAAGAAAAAGTTCCTTTAAATAGAGAGAGAGAGAGAGAGAGAGAGAGAGAGAGAGAGAGAGAGAGAGAGAGAGAGAGAGAGAGAGATGTATTTTAATGTCCTGTCAAAAACATTTTCTCTTGAAAGTACCAGCTGAGTGGGAGCAGCAAATCTCATCTTTTCTCAAATGGGCAACATCATCACTTAACTATGGCTTTGGTTCTTATTAGGCACAATTCAGGCATTAATCCACATTTCAAGCATCTAATCATGCCCATTTGTATTACACATTTCTAGTTTAGAACAGTGATAAACCAAATACACAAGCAGCATTTTGGTTACTAGTGTTTACTAGATGTATTGAACTGGACAATTTGTGTGACAGGTAGGTTGCTAACAAGAACTTCTCAAAGAAAAACACACAACTAGTCCTAAAAATATAAAATAAATATTAGGACTTTTCCTAGCAATTGTTCCCACACATTGCAGGGAATTCTGTTTTGATTAAAGCATGCAAAGCTATCGGGTGTAATAGAAGACCTGACAAAAATGTTACATGGGCATATGATGTATAGGCTTAACTAATGCACAATCACTTTAACAATAAATTTGGACCGTTGAGAACAGCAACCTTTTACCTGCTTATTCTGCTACCTTTTCATCCATTACCTCACTGCTGGGCGACTTAGCACCAGTAGCACACAGAGCCTGGATTGTAAATCAGCAGGAAGGTGGTAGATAATGCACATCAGCAATACTTTCAACCAACTTAGCAAAGTTCTCTTTCATCAACATCTAATTTGTCACTTTAGCTGGTAGATGATAAGACTTGGCCTAGAGTCAGGCAACTGCCACCCAGAGACAGTGCCAGTGAACAATTCAGCCTGGGTCCACCAAAATGGACAGAAGCAGTGAGTGCAGACAGCACCCCATGCATGCTCTGCTCACCACACTAACACTACGCACATCAAGTTAGCACCTTGTGGACTCCCATAAGCAAACGGCCAGGGACCAGCACATGTTGGCCACTGTCAATCAATCTCAGTCTGTTTTCTTGAAAGCCACCATGGCGTCCACTTTGTGAATGGTTGTGGTGAAGGAGCGCAGCCGCACTTCCTCAGAGTTGGCGACAAAGTGTGGCCCCGACTCTCCCCAGCTGGTGGGCACCTCTGCGTCCTTGTCAGTGTAGATCAGAACGTCAAACGAGCCTGCACAGCACACAAATTAATGGGATCAATTGACTGATTCTTGATTTTATATATATATATATGGGTTCTTCTTCAGTGCTGGTCCTAATTGGTAGTCACTCACTTTGCAAAAGTTTTATTGTAAACCAGTTCCTTTTTTTCACACCAAATGAGAATATTCCCTTTGTTATACACCCAAGAAGCAATGAGAGCAATATGGTGGGAAAAAAATGTTTATTTTATTTTTTTATTAGCAAAATATGCTCCCATGTCACGCAAAAATGGTGGCAAAAAACAGGAATGGCGATACCCTATTGCTTGTGTTGGAAGCTACTTCATACCAGTAACCAGATGAAAATATTCAGACATATCTAATTTGTTTGCAAAGTTGCAACATGCAAAAGCACCAGAAAGCTAATTTCAGTACTGCTGAGTATGTCTGTGTACAACAATGATGGTTCAAAGTGAGCATTACGCATGTTTCATGACCCGTCACGTCACGTCATGAAACACACGTTCACTTCCAACTTGCATAAGATCAACGATGCGAACCAGGGAAAACACTGTTGCTATAAATAACAAAGCACTATTGATGCCGAGATCTCAACACCAAAGTTGCCATATTATTTCCTAAAATGCATTAAAAGTGCAATGAAAATTTTGTATCATGGGTGAAACGTCTGTTATGGCAAAAACAAAAATTTGTGAAACAAATCCAACAAAGAAAAAAAAAAAAATTAACCACGATTTTCAAATGTACCATGGGCATCTACACACACACTGATGATGTCATGTCACGTGATAAGCATGGAATTTGTGAATGGGTGCTTTTACCACTGCGTGTCATGCTCTGATGCAGGAGAAACATGCATTGCTGGGCTGTCATCATTGTCTGCTAGCACACGATTTCACCCAATTTGGAGGCTACCAATGATGCAGGTAGGTGAAATTCCAAGCAGTTATAGTTACTTGATCATTTCAGACTAGTATTTTATACAGTAGCACTCTTTATTTATAAATACAGTGTTCAATGTGTTCGATGCACCCTCTTGCAGGCTCATCTCTGTTTTGTCACATAAAATGTACGTCTCTTGCCGAATCATTATTTCATGGTTAGGAACCACAATTACCAAAAAGTAGGCATACGTAGGATCAAAAACAAACATGTTTGATAATGGTTGCAGTCATTTCAAATTATTTCTCAGTCCATGAACAAGGAGAGAAGAATTGGTCAAAACATAACGTTCATTTCTGGTGACATGGAACCAGATGGAAGTTGATTCCGTCACACAAAACGTGCGTTATATCATCATATTGAAGAATGTGCGTTGAACAAATCTTCCCTACTTCGTTTTGATTTCTGTGTGAAACTGAGATTGTGCTATAGTATTAATGATGATGTAACTTTGAGATTCTTTTGATTTAAATTTGCCATCTTCTATTGGACTAGAAAATAATGATACTAACTTAACGCGACATGGTGTGCTTGCAGTGTTTTTGTTTGGAATTTTTATTGTTTCTTCTGTCCTGTTTTAGTCGTGACACGGTGTGCTTGCAGAGTTTTTTTGTTTTTGTTCTGTTCATTTTTTTTTAAAGTAAACTTTACTAATTTAAGCTGGAAAGAATTCAACATAATATTAACAATATCAATATACTGAGTAGAACTGTACTACTACTTGCGTTTTTTTTTCCTTTCTTTTTTCTTATTCCTGTTTTTTGTTTTGTTTTTGTTTGGTTCCTGGGGTGGGGGTGCATTAGCATTCACGAAAAAGCCAGGGGTCTGAGGCAGCATGCTATTAACTATATATGTACTAAAAATTACTAGTTTACTACATTTCCTCCAACTTTGATTGCTGTCTCTAAATGTGGTGTGTGGTGGACTGCAACTTGTGCTGTGATTTCACTTGTCGGCTCTGTTAAATCTAGGTTCTAGACTACAAGGCTTCATCTGGAGAAGTGCTGATAAAATTGCTGTGTGAAAATCAGAGCAGCTTCTTTTTCCCTGCAACTGATGACATCCCTTGGGTGCCTGCTGATCAGCTTGCAAAACTAAACCACTACAGACCGGTGTCAAATGCAGCTGTTTTTTTTTTTGCAGAATAAAAGTTGCTTGAAGTTGTCATTGTTTTGCATGAGAACAGATGATTGATTAAATTTTCATGTTAAGTTTCAGTCGATTCATGTAAACATTACTAGTACTGCTCATCACTTCTTCTTTTTTTCCCCTTTTTTCTTCTTCACATAAGCAAAACTTGTCAAACTCAAAAAAAGATAAACCTTGTCAAACTCAAAACAAATGCTTACAATTTACATACATGTAATGTGTACAAATACTCTGAAAAAATACATTTTCTACAAGCTTTTAACAGTTTCCAACCTGAGTGATTATTGAATGTCATGTGAAACATGCGTTACATGTCACGCAAAAAACATGTTACAATTGAAAGAACATCCGAAGTTGACGAAGTGTTCCAATATTACTTTGGAATATGTCCACAGCATCAAGAACTAACAAGAATAAATACTTGTTCATGATCCATGGTGTTTGTTTGATCTTGAAGGAAAAACTTTTCTTTCCATTCACGCATGTTTCAGTGTCACAATTTTGAGGGTAGGCCGTTCTACTCTCAAGTGGATGAACTCTCTTAAAAATTGCACTTAGTTACTCCTAATGATTGTTATTCAAAACCTTTCTAAGAAATAATAAGGTTCTTGTTCTAAATATTACATAATACTTTTATGTCACACCGAAACATGCGTTATGCTCTCCACTTGGACATGTTCGAAGCCACCCTAACTTGCAGTCGGAGTCCTAACTGCTTTTCTTTTAATTGTGCCTTAAAACAGGATGTAGGTGGAACACAACAAGCCTAACTGGGATAAGCTGCAAGCTATTTCAGTTTTGACCTCTGATTCCCCCTAACTAGGACAAGCACTGAAGAAGAACCCATATTATATATATATATTATATATATACACACTGGTTGACTGATTCTTGATATATTTACTGCCCAGTCAAAAACACATGGAGTCACATCAGACAGAACTCAAGTTACCAGATCACAAGCATAATTCTGGCACACAGTCACAGGTCTGTACACAACACAGTAAACTGAAGGTGAAACTGAAAGTAAGTCTCATATCTCCAGTACTTACATTTCGCTTAACTGATCATAAACATTTTGAAAAGAGTTCATTAGGCCACACTGATTGCTTAACCCACCTGGCCCCAGACCGCCCATCACCACCCGCTCTTTTGCCTTACCGTGCAACCCCAGACTGCCCGGTAGTGGCCGGCTAGCAGACGATCCATACTAACATCTTGGCTTATGCAAATAGGAACGGGATTCTCGTGAGACTTGTACTTATAGCCTTGTTTCCGCTATTGTTTACTACTTCCGGTGATGTCCTTTGTTCGAAGTTCGGTCGAGTTTGACAGACACTGTGAATTTTCAAAGTTGCAAGATGGACACGTGATATATGCATGAAAATAAACAAAAAGCCCTACTGTTAGCAATGGCGTCGGAGCTTCATCCTTTGAGATTTGAACTGCAAATTTGGCTCAGCCGCTTACCGTGGGCACCCTAACAATCTCACAGAGCTTCATCTTTGGAGTTTCAAACTGGAAATATTGCAAAGTTGGTTTCCCTGTAGCTACCCCAAAACCTGACATTCAGATGCAGATATTTCTGACATGGGATTTTTTAAATGCTTTTATTTTTGTGTGAAAAAAATCAAAACCTGTTGGATATACAAGAACACTGTATTCGCAAACTGGGAAAAATACGAAGTGGGCCGAAACTTTTGGTGTTATTGATTTTTAAAGTTGTATACTGGGATCATTTGACACAGTTACTTCCCTTCACATGTGATTTCGTAGCAAAAGGGCAGTAGCTGGTCTGGGGCCAAGTGGGTTAAATTAATTATGAAGGAAAAGGTCAAAATGAATTATCTATGAAACTGCGAGATTTCCAGTTTTGATACACCAAAATGTTTTGGGGCGCACTTATATTCTGCTGGCTCTCCACATGGAAATCTTTATCAATTGCTTTTGATGATGAGCAGGGTGGCCTACTGGAAAGTGCCTTACGTACATCTTAACCACCTCACTGCCCCAACCTGTAAAATTTGCAGGCTGAAAGATGCACAGATGCGCCAGCAAGCAGTTTATGTTTTTGTCTTATAACAGTGTACTTTCAATGCTATGTGTTCTGATCAAAATCCTTTCACAAGCCAGTGTGAAAAAGAAGACAAAAAGGCTTAAAGGACAAGTCCAATCTTCGGGGTGATTTTTGACACGATTTCCGTTAAAGCTCGCTGAGAATGATGATGTAGGTGAAACTGTGATCTGAGGCTTATAAATGCAAGAAAAAAAGGCATTTTGTGTCGTACCGAAAGTGTTGCCATGATGCCCAAATCACGTGACCATATGCCTACTAGTACTACGTCAATCTGGGGAGTCGCTGCAAAATGGCCAACTCGAGCTCCAAAGAAGAAACTGATACTTTGCCCGAGAGACCCACAAGGATACAGCCGTATCAGTTTGAACCTGTCAGGCAGGATTTTGAAAGAGTACCAGAACATCGTGTAGGCTTCGAAGCAAACCCCATGTGGGTTTGCGAAATTGCACTCACTGAAGTGCTTGCTACACAAATGGGCGTGATGCGGCGCAGCAAGAAAGTCAGCTCGTTTGAATTATATAAACTTAATCCACTTTTGCCTCACTGCAGGTTGATTGCGCGGGAGCTCGTGCATTGGTATACCTGGGGTCATCTGCGAATTGTTACAGTTCGCAGCAACACAGTAGGCCGGCATAGTTAACTTTTTTGTCGACCACACGCATACACAGTTTACTGAAGAATCTAAGATGGCAACCGCACTGACTCCCCAGACTGACGTCACTCTCGGGGAAGCCTACAGAAAATAAAATCGATTAAAACCTAATTAAACATTTTTTAATTTTTTATTTCATTAAATCTGAAACCAGTGACTTATTTGTCAATCATTTCGATGGCCACTTTGCATACTTAAAAACCTTGGACTTTTACTTTAAGGGTTTCAGATTTTGTTCTTTTATTGGTTGTTTTCAAGTGATATGGCAGTCAAGGGGTTAATTTCTAATGCAGCTTAAATGAAGAAGATTTGGAAAAAGTGAAGCTGAATGAACCCAGGTTGAAATGTGAATGGTAAAATCTTTGGCTGCAGGTGAAGCATGCCAGGCTTTATTTTGACCGCCCCAGGCTTAACCCACTTGGTCCCAGACCGCCCGCCACCCTTACTGTGAAACCCCAGACCACCCGGTAGCAGCGGGCTAGCAGACACTCCATACTAGTATCTCAGCTTATGCAAATGGGAAAGGGATTCTCGCAAGACTTGTAGCCTCGTTTCCACTCTTGTTTACTACTTTTGGCGATGTCCTTTGTTCAAAGTTGGGCGAAGTTTGAGAGACACTGTGAATTTTCAAAGTTGCGAGGTGGACACACAACAGATGCCTGAAAATAAACAAAAACCCTACTGTTAGCAATGGCGTTGGAGCTTCATCCTTTGAGATTTGAACTGCAAATCTGGCTCAGTTGCTTACCATGGGCACCCTAACAAACTCACGGAGCTTCATCTTTGGAGATTCAAACTGGAAATTTTGCAGTCAGTTACCCTGTAGGCCCCCAAAACCTGACATCGAGATGCTGACATTTCTGACCTGGGAATGGGATTTCCTTTTTTTTGATGCTTTTATTTTTTAGTGAAAAAAAATCAAAACCTGTTGGATATACAAGAACACTGATTTTGCAAACTGGGAAGTGAGCTCAAACTTTTGTTTGGTGTTTATTATTGATTTTTAAAGTTGTACACTGGGATCATTTGACACAGTTACTTCCCTTTACAAGGGATTTCATAGCAAAAGGGCAGCGGCTGGTCTGGGGCCAAGTGGGTTAAAGTCTGATAGCTCTGGCTATTCAGCAGAGGGGACCTCTTCTGCATCCCCAGTACCCAACAAAGTGAGGACCTGAAAGGCTTGAGGGATGACTGAAAAGTATCTGGCACTGAGAAATATTATGGCTAACACTATTCTAAAGCTACTCACAGACAGACTCCAACAGAGGCAGAAAGGTGACGGTGGCAGTGATTTGACGTATGATGGACTTGATTTCATCCTTCACTGCTTTCTCTGTCTTGTCCCGCTTCCTATTTGAGGGAGGCAACATGTGTAGTTAAAGACTGGCACAAACCAGCTGAACACAGACTGAGATTATGATGAACTCACTGCAATGATTTTTTTTCCCCCCTGACAAAAGCTAGAAATCCAACCAATAAACAGAGGGTTCTGTGCTGCCAATCATCCATGCAGCCTCAGCCAATCAAAAAGTTGCTAATGATATATTCCACATGAACAGCCATCATAGAGACCATCATGCTTACCTTACTGAGGAGCAACAGAGTGAAACTGGAAGACTGGCAGATTCTGAACAAACCTTCAAAATAACTATTATTATGTCATTAATGGTGCATCTTCATTGATGACGTATCAGTCACTGCAAAATAACTCAAATGCGACAAATTACATTCATCTGAATGCTGAAGTGAGGAATATATAAGTTATATCACTGAACATTCCAGCAGTCAAGTTACTTTCACTAACTGTGCTCATGTTGCTTATGATTCTGAATGAGTGACTGTGTCCCCTTTTTTCTCTCTCTCTCTTTTTAGTGTTTAAAAAAAAAAAAAATCCAACGAATGGTGTACTGACAATATTTCAGTATTTGGTTGTTACATGGCTGGTGCCACATGAAACTGCTACCATCTTGGTACAAAGTCTGTGTATATATATACCATACAACCCCGCGCTAGTTTACAATGTCACTTCAAAGGCAAATAGGTAAGGAACATGTGTACTTAGCTGTGACCTGCCACCTGCACTTTTGGCAGAATGACCAGGATCTTTTTTACATGCTATTGTGATTACAATAAAATCTGAGACCTTTTGATCACGAGTCCAGTGCTCTAAACACTGATCTGTCCCGATACCATTAACATTAGATGTCCAGAGAGAATCCTCCTATCAGTACGAGCAAGCAATGCTCGTTTTACTTCTTGCAGTTCTCAGAAATTTCTTTGGCTCTCTTCATTACTAATTTTGTTCCATGGAGGAAGGGCATGCAGACAAAGTGATCTCTGATTAATGCAGTAGAATGTATAAAAGATACCAAATCATACAATTATAATTACTGCACCAGAAAACACATGCACACACACACACACAGTACATATATATATATATATAATTAGGCGGCAAGGCCACTCCTATTTGAGTATTTCACAGGTTTTCATATTTTAAAACTCAACAAAGCATGTCCTAATGCTTCCCTGTCAACAAATTCAAAGGCAGGTCATGGACAATCATAACAGTTTGGATGAAAGTATTGAAATGGACAACTCTGCAAATACTTTGTGAGTTACATACGTTTTTTCATCAGCTGTTTTGTCACATTGAATGTCAAACTGCCATCGCTCAATGACCTCATTGGTGTCTACACGTTTTATCACCACGACCAGCTTCTGCACAATCAACTCCTGCAACCAGCCTGAAAACACACATACGATACATTCATCACTTCATGACATGACCATTCCTTAACACATTTACTGATCTGTACTGTGTACATGTAATCCACTCATCAATAACAGAAAAGAACAAGAAATAAATAAAGTTGTAATATATTATGAATAATGAATAATAATACTATTAAAAGTATTATTAATAGTTAATACTGCAACTTTCAAACATCTCTTTTAACTAGACTAACAGTTTCACTAAGTGTTTCTTAGATGAGTAAGTCTGAAGCCCAGACAATCTGAAATAGTGATGGCAGATAATATTTGTAAGTTATATGTATTTTATAAAAAATAATATAATAATGTACAACTACAAGTATAAATTCATAAAACAATTATTTCTGTTTTGCCTTGTGACAATGCGAGAAATAACTAGAGTAAGTAAGTAAACATGATGCTTAATGTCCACACAAACCATAAGGCTTATTTTATTACAATATTACTTATTAGGGATGGGGAGAAGGTGGAATGGAGCTGAGGGAAGAAGGAGTAAGGCAGCATGTGTACGCTAAGAAGCCCAAATTGGCAGCAGGTTTTACCATACCCTGTGGTGCTGACTCATAATGTAGCTCTACACACTTGGGTATTACTATTGTATTATCATGTATTATTTTGTTGTCAATTCACCTGACATCTAATGACATCTGCTGGGAGTTGGGAGGATCACAACCATCCCAGAGGTGACCACACATTACCTTGTGAGTCTTTGAGAGACCAGTACAGCAACAGACTCCAGAGTCAGAGTGTTGACACATCAAAAAAAATTAAAGTTAAGAGATGAAGTGTTTCAATCAAATATTCATCATTATTATTACTGCATACAAATTCATACAATTAGACAATAACTTGAATAAGAATTAAGATTAAGAAGAACAACAATGAAAAATGAAAAACTTAAAACACCAAATCAGTAAATGTGTGACTCAAACAACCCTCCCAAAACAAATGACTGCAAACACATGAAATGATAAAAATGAAAAAGAAGGAAAATGTTCCTTGACTGGGTGATGTAACATGCTTTCATCATTCATGTACATCTATGTTAAGCCCATTCTTAACTGGGCAAATCTTTGTTCGCCGAACATACTTCGGACACATCAACAAACTATGATTCGTTTCTTCATTGAACTTTTAGTTCGCCAAATATGGTTTGGACAGTCCAAACTTTACTTCATTCTCAACTGGCTTGTAATGAGATGCAAGCTTCAGCCCGAACTTGTGGCAGACGCGCAGCAGACAGCATGATTGAAAATGTAGGCTAAAGTCAAGTCCATATACTTTCATTACCCCTCACGGGGTAATTCAACTAACTTAGTAACTACTATCTCATTCTGGGTCTCCGAGACAAGGCTGCGTCTCCCACAAGTCAACACATAAACAAATTCCCCCCAAAGCGAGTGAAGAACCTAGCGACACTGTCATCCATTTTTATTTTTTCTTTATCCACAGGAGAGCTCTGCTCTCAGTGTCTCACTGTCTCAGCCAATCAGAGGCAATGATTGTCGAATAGGGCGAATGTTCCCAGAACATGTTGAGCAAAGCTTTTTGGACCCGAATATAGCTTTGATGAATACTTCCAACTAGATTCGCGAAGAAAAGTTGGCCCAATTAAGAACCAACTAGCTTTGCCGAATACTTCCAACTAGGGTTGCGAAGAAACATTCGCCCGATTAAGAATGGGCTTTAGGATTCATTAATTATTATTATTATATTAATATTAATATTCTGTCAGCTTACTTTTGACCTGTCCAATAACTGTCTTCAGATACTTGACCAATTCATCATTTGTGGTGACCAGCAATGTCAGTCCATACTGCTGCTCATGGGTGAAGGTCTCTGGGGGGTAGATACCTCGCTGGTACAGAATGCTGTTGATGCCATAGTCTGCAACATCAAAGTATGTGAAGTAGGGAATGTTGCTCATGGTTAGAATGTTAGTGTAGTGTAGTGTTAGCAGTTATGTTATTTCTTCAGTTGTGTATTATAAATTATAATTATAATATTCAGTCTCAGAACCCTTCCACCTGAGGCATTCACGGATGGCCTTGGCTGCACATGGCAGTTGGGACTGATGCCCGGTGCCACCCGCCGTCTTCTAGTTCTACTGCATAGCTGGCCCACCAGACTGTGTTGAAAGTTTTAAACCATTTTAAAGGACAGTAATTCAAGAACTCGCCAGTCACTTTCAGTTTCAAGAAGAATCCTGAAGAGCAGGCACGGCTCCACTTGGCAGGACAGGAACCGACCGTCTGAGGAAGTTTCTTGATCGAGT
>OY757541.1:44577860-44580737 GCA_963584105.1 Alviniconcha strummeri
CTCTTTTTCTTTCTCTTTTTAAGCTATTATATTTGTGTATTCGTGGTCCGGTTTTCGACAGAGATCGCAATAATTATGGCTGGGGATTTACCTTGAAACCGCAAGGCAATTTTTCAAAACCACTGTAAGGAATATAATAATTATGGATACTTAGAGCGCCTAACCAGCACAGGTCCTAAGCGCCCACACGTTCTTCAGTTGCCAATATTTTCAAAATTCAACGCATACAATACGAACGAACACACACACACACACACACACACACACACACACACACACACACACACACACACACACACACACACACACACACACACACACACACACACACACATGCGCGCGCGAGTTGTATATCAGGGCAATGGGACTGAAGAAAAGGCTTTTAAGAATAAAAAGGTTTTCAAGGAAGATTTGAAAGAGCCAGCTAATAGAGGTAAAATGACGGACAGAAACTGGAAGCTGGTTCCAGATAACTGGAACCTGGTAAGAGAAAGAGCGCTCGGAAGGATGGTATTGTGAACACTGAGGTATCTGCAGAAGAGCGGAACTGCTGGGAAGAAGTGAAGAAGTTCTGAAAGGTAGATGTGAGCCCGATGAATTTTTTTCTTAAAGCAAAGCAATGACAACTTGTATTCGATCCTCTGCTCAATAGGTAGCCAATGAAGAGAATGAAACATAAGAATGACGTGGGCGGATCTGGATTTTTTGTAAATGAGTCTTGCAGCATTGTTCTGTACCTTTGGGAGTTTAGAAAGAAGATACTTAGGACAGCCAGCCAAAAGTGATTTCCAGTGATCTAGTCTTGAAAGAACAAATGCACACAATAGTTTTTTGGTGACAACTTCGGACAGATAGTGGCGTATTGCACTTATCAAGCGAAGTTCCAGATAACATGGACGACAAACAGACTATTTTACATACAGACTATTTATGAAAGAGAGAGTAGGATCAAGACAGTCACCTAGGCTGCGAACTGTGTTGGCAAGTTTGATGTCAGAACCCTCCAGGTTTATGGACTGTGGAACAGAGTCAGAGTTGAGAATCGTCTCTGAAGGAATCAGAAACATTTCCGTTTTATCGTTGTTTAACTGCAGTGATTATTTGTCACCCAAGCTTTTACATCAGAAATACAAGACTGAGTTGAATGAATAATTTCAGGAAGCTGAGAAACGTTGCCAGATTTATACAGTTGCTTGTCATCAGAGAAACTATGATGTGAAAGAGAGTGATAGGATACAATTTCAGAAATAGGAAGAGTGTAACAGAGAAAGCGAACAGGACCAATCACTGACCCTTGTGGGACACCGAAGTTTAAGGCCGCAGGAGCGGAGAAAGCACCATTGACAAAGACGACCTGAGTTCGACCAGAGAGATATGACTGAAACTATGAAAGAGCAGTACCAGAAATGCCAAAACTATGATGGAGTCTGGAGAGTAGAATGGAGAGGTCAGTAGTGTCAAAAGCGGCGGATAGGTCAAGTAGAGAGAGCAGAGAAATGTGGCTGACATGAAGAGCTGCGAGGAGGTCGTTTACTATTTTAAGACGGGCAGTTTCAGTGCTCTGGCCAGGGCGATAGGCAGACTGAAGGGAGTAAAGGAGATTACTGCTTTCAAGATGTTGGGATGGTTGAAGGAGGACAATCTTTTCAGTGACCTTGGAAAGGAAGGGAGACTGGAGACAGGCCTAGAGTTCTTCAAATTTTCAGTGTCAAGAGAGTTTTTTTTCGACAGCGGCAGATTTGAATACAGAGGGAAGGCTGCCTGTGAAAAGAGAGTTATTAATAACTGAGGTAAAGGACAGGAGATGGTCATCAATGAGTTCAGCCAGTAATGACGACGGAAGAGGGTCCAGTTCGTATGTTTTGATTGCGGTCTTGTTCAACACTTCACGTACTATCGATTCTGACACCGGGTGGAAGGCAGTCAGTGGGGATCCATCAAAAACTGTGTGACTAACGGGAGGTAGAAGCGGTGTCTCGGAATTAATATTGGACTTAATGTTGATCATGAAGACGTAACAGTAACAATAAAGGAAATTTGTAAGCGCCCAACCAATGAAAATATTCTAGCAACCCAAGGCGCCCACAAAAGCAAGAACTAGTGACAACGTGCTACAATATAAACTAGAAATTGAAAAGGTTATACATCCATTTTTTTTTGTGCGTGAGCGCGCAGGCGTGCGCGCACACACACATACAAACACACACACACACACACACACACACACACACACACACACACACACACACACACACACACACACACACACACACACACACACAAAGACACACACACACAAAGACACACAAACACGCACGCGCGCGCGCGCGCACACACACACACACACACACACACAAGCACGCACGCACGCACGCATGCGTGCACGCATGCACGCATGCACCCACGCACTCTCCCCGCCCTACCACTCACACACCGTGCACTTTACTACTGTCAAACAATCATTATCTACACACGCCCCGTAAATACACCACTTTAGAGGGTTATTCAAAAACGCGCTATAAAGAAAAAGCGAGTCACTCATGTAGAATCACATGCGAGCGCAAGTTTCCTGTTACTGTTATAATAATGTAAAGACGACTCTGGATTTTTTTCTGTATAACATGAGTACACCCTTGCCCTGGTGCAGGGACTGAGACAGTTTTGCATTACAGAGAGAGAGAGAGAGAGAGAGAGAGAGAGAGAGAGAGAGAGAGAGAGAGAGAGAGAGAGAGAGAGAGTGTACAGTGCTGGTTGTATGCTTATACATGCACTGCCTGCATAGGCCCATGCAAGTGTGCATCTGTTGCTCTGAACACACAGGTTTTTGTGTGGACGTTTTTATGCTCCGTGTATAAATATTCCTGTTTAATCTCTCTC